>JAECUM010023985.1:0-44159 GCA_016617855.1 Megalonaias nervosa
TATATTTGGGTATATTTAAATATATTTTACAGCATTAGGATAGTATCGGCATGTTTCAGTAGCATTTAAATATACTTTTGGGGAGGTCTTCGGAAGTATTTGGGTATATTTTGCAGTATTTTTATATACATATGCATGCATCCAAGGATTAAAGCCAAAGGTAACGATGCAAAGTTAAAGGTAACGATGCATGCATATGTGTGTGTGTGTGTGAGTGTGTGTGTTTGTGTATATATATATATATATATATATATATATATATATATATATATATATATATCATCATAGTATATATCTTTTCTAGGAGAAATAAACACCAAATTACCAAAAGAACAAATCTGACCAAACAAAGTCCAGTCCAGACACAGAAACTCTATAGCAGACAAAACGTTATAGCATATACATAGCAAACATGGACATTAAGAAGATCGTTGGCCACGATCACTGGAAGTAGTGATCATCTTATATAATTATCCACAGACAAATATGTTAATGGGTGATTGTATAAAACATATAACAAGTTATTAATTTTATAGAATAAAGTTATCAAGTATTGGGAGAGGAGGAAATAATAGGCCTGTATATACAGAAACCTTAGAGAACGATTCATCCAAGAAAGTAGCTATTTAAGAGAAACCACCGCAACAAAAACGATCATATAAGTACATTTTCTTTTAAAACTTCTTTTTGATTTTTTACGGAAAAAAACAACACACAAATATCAGAGGGTGGGAACACGAACACAAAAACCTTTGAATGTTTCGAACAAAGAACCATGGGGGGGGGGACACACTCGATGCCAATAGCTAATTATATCTAAATGTCGAAGGTGTGTCCACAAATAAAAACTGACATTATTCTAGAATATAGATATCTGCAATTAAGTATTTAAATTAGGAACATATATGTCGTCCCCGACTACGTCGATAATTTCCGAGCAAATGGTAATTGGAGATGTTCGTTACATTTCGTACAAAGAATTTCTAATTGCTTTAGTAATTTAATGTATTTCATTTTGACCCAGAACTTAACTTTGCAATGAATTTAAAAATTTCTTTAGTAGTAAATGCACGACGTGCTTGTTTCTTCTGGACAGTATTTGAGAGTATTTAGACAGTATTTGGGTATATTTGGGCCGTATTTGGGTGTATTTGGGCCGTATTTGGGTGTATTTGAGTAAATCGTGCCACCCGGATTAACCTCCACCTGCAATTTGAAGCGAAACAATTAATCTGATTAATGAGCTTTCTGTTCGTACTGAAACGACGAAACGTAGGTTATCATCACTTTATAAGTATTTGTCAGGCAAGCTGACATTTAATCTGTGGATAAAATGACGTTAATACGGGAGATTCGGAGATGGAGAATTCGTATGAAAGTAGAGGGCTAAAACGTAACACTTGCAACTGAGAATGAGCTATTTCTCCCGTGAGACACAAACCAGATGTGGCAGCAAACAGTCAGATAGGATATAACTAGAAGACAGAAATTTTCAGCCGTATTGGGTTGATTGTCATTCCTGGCTTGAATTTAATGACTCTGAAGGAAATGTTTTGCAGTTATTGTGCAGAATATGCCAAACTTGGACCAACAAGTACGCCTCCACCGTTGTGTGTGTGTGTGTGTGTGTGTGTGTGTGTGTGTGTGTGTGTGTGTTTTACATTACTTACTGGTTGCGGACCAGTAATGTCAGAAGAAAAAAGTGGAGATCTACTTGTTGGTCTAATGCCAGACTGGCACAGGATGGACTGACAAATTCAGACTTGGACAATTTTGGAACAAGTGAAAAGATAGCTGGGATAAGTGAATTGTCTGAATCCACTTGTCCTGGAGAAGTGGGTGAATATATATATATATATATATATATATATATATATATATATATATATATATATATATATATATATATATTCCAAAAATACCATTGGAATTTGAACAAAAATACTATTGAACAAACAAAAAGGTGATGCTTTACTATGGCATATAGCTGTGTGAAAGGAGGCATGGAGGTGATGTGCACTTCAAACATCACGTTTTTTATATTTCATTGCGATGAAAACCAAAAACGTTGCTACACCATGAAATTAAAGCGATTCACAGTATCTGACTTGTGCAAAACACATACTTAGAAGTTAGGTTCATGCACACTCTTTATAGCTTTCCTTGTGATCATACATCCAATAAATATAAGATACCTCACACACACACACACACAGTTGTATATAGTGGCTTTCTTTTAGCTTTCCAAAATAATTCATAAATGCCATTTAACTCCAATGTGATCTGGAAATATCATAGGCTCAGTTTATAGATGCTAAGTGCAACAGTGATGTGCTTGGTTTGTACTTCTGTGGTCCTGGGTTAGATACTTTGCTCTGGAATGTGCAAGGGAGCATGGTCTCAGGCCTCTTCAGAGACAGAGAAGCCTGGGCCAATTCGAGAGGCCAAATGAACCACCACCCCCCGCTTTGATCCAAGCATGGTGTTTTTTTTTCTCTTTTTCTCCTTCATTCCTTCATCCAAGACCAAATCATGATAATTTCTAGACCACAGAGGGTCCATATATGTAAGCTGTACAATTAATGTAAACAGTTGTGTGGTTTGTTATGAAGACCTTTATGATATATCTAGTCTGAAGGTAGAAGCATTTAAATGCTAGTGACTACTCCAACTGAAGTCCATTTTTATGTAAGAAAACTAAATATCATAACCAAACATCTTTTCAAACAATGTACAATGTGGACTCTCAGGATTTATTATGAGATAAATAGTGCATTACCTATATGACATGTTATCATTACCTACATTACTTTGTGTAGGATTATCATCACATAATTTAAATCAAACATTTTTATAATTTATGTATTGATTCTATGGATATGAAAATTGGGACAAAGCTTTTAAGAAAATATATACTTTGGATTATTGTTAACATATTCTGAAAAATGTCTCTTTTTTCAATATTTTCAAAACGGGGTAAATTTTACCACCCCCACCCCACCATGAAGCAATGTGTTTTTCATGAAACATAAAGCAAAGCATGGAATCTACTTCTTTCTGAAAATGCTGAAAAATAAGGCAACTATCTAAATAGCTGAAAATGCTAAAAAAAACAAACAATGTAACTATCTAAATAGCTGAAAAACTATTCAGAATGAAAACCTCATATAAAGTTTTATACAACTTACCAATTTCAAATATGACTTGACATCAAAAGAATATTCAGCACCATTATGTAGTCCAATATACTGAAGCTAAAAACAAAGAGTACAAAAGCAGACATGCAACACATTTGTTGTTCTTTTAGTGCAATCCCTTGATAATAAAGCCCTGCAGCCTGCCTGCATTCCATGCATGATTAATTGCATCAAGTCAGTAATTAGCTTCCATCTTCAATCTAACCAAGAAGCAGCCACTCATAGTGAACAAAATAATGTACTAGAGTCTAGTCTTTTCAGTCCAATCCATACCATTCATAAATAATGCCAATGTGTACAACAACATTAATTTCATAACACTGAATCTAAGTTTACTCTAATGCTCATGAAGCTGCACTTAGAAGCACAGTTGCAGTTACATAATGTCAGTAAACTGATGTATATGCCATTTGTTCCCAGGGGCAACAAACCTTGTGCCCAGAACCCAAGGGGTGTGAGAATGCTGGGGTTGGGTTAGCAGCTATTGAATTCAGGTGGCTCACTGAGGTATTAAATAACATCATGATTAAATACAATTGATAAAATACTTTATCAAGGGAGAATAATTATAAATTATTTAAAACAAGGAAAATGGACATCTTTAACAGTTTCATATTCAATGCTTTTTCTGGGCAACTGAACTTATGTGGGGTTTTCAAACTCTTTGCCTGGTTGCCTAAACTTTTTGCCCTGTAGTCCAGTAGGCAACTGACTGATTTTTAATTTCATCAGATCCTGCTTCCATTTATGAATTTGAGCAAGCAGCATAAACCCTGATCTGTTGGGGCATCATGGGACAACAGGTCTAGGTCTACAATGCACACAGGCCCTGATCTGTGGAAGCATCAGTGGACAACAGATTCATGTCTGCACTAGAAATAGTTTGATTCTGATCTGTTGGGGCACTATGGGACACCAGGTCAAGGTCAGATAAAACTAACCCAGCAGTTTTCCAAATGTCAAAAATACAAAAATGTAGATGAATGCATAAAGGCCCAATTGGATGCAGATCTACACCAATGCTCACAGTGTGTCTGTTTTCCTCATAAACTAAGAAATGGCTTGTCAAGACAAGGTGGTCTCTCTATAGAGATCATTACATCATGTAATAAGATTAATCAGTGTATCAAGAACCTCGTCAATAAATGTTATGTGATCTCTCGAACAAATTTGGTTTTGTGAGTTTAGTGCCATTTTTCAGCACATGATAGGTGTAAGCAGTATATTTAGTGCAGGAAGATCCACTCACCCACAGGAAGCTACTGGCAAGCTTTCTCACATATCCCCATTGGCCAAGCTGAGATTCAAACCCACGCTGACAGAGATGAGAGTGATCTGTAAAAGCTAGCCCTTTAGACCAATCAGCCACCTGGGATACCCTCCCATAACAGTGGTCAGGTTTAATGTTGTATTTGTGCATACAGTAATTATCAAACTTGAAGCTTTAAACTGCTTGATTACATGACCGACCAAAAGAAAGTTTGTTTGTTATAAAATAATATTTGAGAAAAATGTAATTTAAACTAAATAAGAAAGTTGACTTCATGAAACTTTATTGTTACTCAATTGTCATGGTTAAACACAGAACTCTGATCTACAAACACAGGTCTACCAGAAAAATTCAATAGCATATGTTAGGAACAAGATTCTTGACCTTCCAGTTTATACTGAGCAAAGATTTGTTGATAGTAAAAAAGATTCTGTGATGGTAAAAAGTTCAGACAAGAAAATTAATGTTATTTGACAGATTTTTCTTTTATATTATTAGTAAGTGCAGCTTCACAATCAATGAATTCAAAATGAATATTGATATTGCTTTTACTTAGGTTAATTTGTGAACAATTTGTTAGTGACAGACAATAAATTCTTGATGCTGTCCAGCAAGTATAACAGCCAAAACAATACTTGGTGACAGGTATGTGACATAATTATGGAATGATCGTAAAAAAATTCATTAAAAAAAAAATAAGGGATCCCCAATCTGACTAAAATCATATCTCCACTGTCCTATATCAAGATCTGAGAGCGACCGCTTAGGAGTCATGTTCTGGTGACCTGTGTTATTATCATAATTAGTAATTTTATCAGCCAATCAAATGAAGCCTTATATCTTCATGTGTGGGACACTAGGCAATATAGCTGAAGGCATCAGTGTGTGCCTATTGATTTTGATTTGATTCACTTTCAAATTTCTGAAAGCCATTTCCATTGGCTAACTCAAAGGTCACCAGAACATGACCCCTAAGCGGTCGCTGTCAGATCTTCACCCAGGACAATGGAGATCTGATTTTATTCAGATTGAGGACATCCAAAGGTTACCAAGCTTGACATAAAGTTTCCAGTAAATGCAAAATTTAGATTGTATATCAGTGTCTTCACTAAGATATTGAAAGTATGAAAATGTTTGAAAAATGCAGCAGAAGCAATTTCCAGATATTAAACAAAAATTTACAGGATTTGGGGGAGAAAAAAAAGGAATAAAAACTTTAAAATAATTATGATACCTGATTCCTGGGCTCGAATGATAACACTGGTAACATTGTTAACCTCTGCTATGTTTGTTCACAGAATAATACAAACTAAAAGACATGCGTAATCAAACACTGGATTTTTTTCAACAAACTACTTCATAAATTAACCTTTTCTGTTGTCTTAAAGCATGTAGCTATTTGTACCGTATAGGATGTGATTAAAGTTCTAGAATAAATTAAATTTATAAAAAGTACTATGGAGGGTAAATTATATGCCTGCCCCATGTTTCACCGCAATCTACATTACAGTTAGTAAGGCATTGTTAGTCTCCAAGTACTGGGTCTTGAAATAAACTTTTTAGGCAGAACCATTATTTCTTCTCAAGCTTATCATGGGTATCGCCTTTACTCTACAACAGTTATTTATTTCTTGAAATTTGTTAATTTTTTTATAAGAATTTATAAATTTAAGAATTAGAATTGAATTTTATAGGATTCATGTGTTATTAAAATTGAAAACTGTTGGTACACACTTATAAGTCAAGTCCAACTGGAAACTTTACAGACCCTACTCTGCCATCTCATAATGCATCTGTAATGCTAGATCTGTGCAGTTTGTTAGGAGTAATCAGTAATAACAAAGACCCTGATCTGCAGGTGCATTATGCACAGGGATAAGCAGGATCTTTCTTGTTTGCAATTTGACTCAACTTATAAGTGAGCATATATGGTACACCTTGCACTAACAGTCTTCACTACATTCACACTGCTTGAACAGCATTCGCTTTGCTATGGCCATTAATGCAGTGTGTGGACCATTTTCAAGCCGCATGACTTCATGAATCCCATTTACATGTAATACTATGTTATATTCTTAAATGCTTGGTTGTTTTGACTTCACTTACTAATCTTCCGTTATACTGATTCACCATCATGCCACTATTTACATGCATTGCATACACTCACCTATAATTCTGGGCAACTGTGAACAACATAATCTGATCTTTCATCGCATAATGCAGAAGCAGATCAGGGTCTTTACTGTTTGTTTTTCCAAACTACCAGCACTTTAGGCAATGGTATATCTGGATCAATGAAGCTGGATCCAGGGGGCCCCGAGTGGCCGAGTGGTCTAAAGCGCTCTCCGTTACGGATCACTGCCATCTCACCTCTGTCTGCGTGGGTTCGAGTCTAGGATTCGGCGAATGTGGATATGTGAGAAAGCTTGCCAGTAGCTTCTCGTGGGTTGGTGGTTCTTTTCGGGTATTTCCCGGTTTCTTCCTCCACCATTAATACTGGCCGCCGTGTATAGCCTATCGTGTGCTGAAAAATGGCGTTAAGCCCTACAACAACAACAACAACAGCAGCTGAATCCAGCCTGTATATGAATATTCATGATACTGTATGCAAGTTAAACTATATTAATATCTTTGGATACAAAGGACTTTTTTAAAGGAACAATAAGGTTTGTTTAAAACTAATCACTGCATCCCTAAATTAATATTGCTGTATATTTTTTCCTGGCAAGGCTATCAGATCTTGCTTTTTGTAATGTTCCTCCTGTGTCAAAATGAATGGTATGTATATTGAAAATATAACCTTCAATTACCTATCTTTAATTCTTGTTGCATCAAGTGTTTCATATAGGAAAATAAGTTATCTTTTAAACAAGGCAGTAGCAGGTCAAAAGGTTGCTATCAAATAATTAGCATCAAGCAGGGGCATTACAAATTGATGACAATGCCATTTAACAACTGATTTGCAATCATCAATTGGCTTTAATAAAGCTAAAACCAATCCTGGAACCAAATGAACATCAACAGGTCCTAAACAACCCAGACTCAGGAAAGGACTTAATTAAGGTCTCTTATAGCCTGAGCTGCATTAACTAAGATGAACTGCAGATAACACATACAGTGCTCAGGAATAGAACAATTTTCAAAATCATGATGTCCCTGAGAAACCAACTTTTAAATTCTAGTTGCCTAGCATATTTCTCTGGTTGTCAGGTAAATTGCTTAAGCTGCCCCCAAGATTGCCATAATCAAAATTATTCAACAATTTTTTGTTATATACAGTGAAACCTCTTAAAACCAAAAACCCATGGGACCAAATTTATTTTTTGGTGTGGAGAGGTTTTCAGTTTATGGAGGGTTTCACAGATGTGAAAATGTATGTCTTTTTATAAGTACTCTTGTAACAATAGAGAGAGAATTTAATTACAGGAGAACATCTATGTGTAAGACTGCAGAAATAAAACAAAAGCGTTGTCTACACAATTAATGAAAAAGTACCTATCAACTTATGTTTCTATTGAAAATCACATCCAGTTACATTAAAAATACAGTTGTTCCTAATAAAAATACAGTGCTCATTTCAAGAAAATTTAAGGAACAAGATACTTTTATTATAAGGCCATTAGAATTATGAATGATAATCCACAACAAGATACTTTTATTGTAAGGCCATTAGAATTATGAATGATAATCCACAATGTTCTAATAGTTGATATAACTCATAATATTCCTGTGGCAAATTCTTCTCCTAGTTTCTTCAGCATTGGTTTTGGCACCAATTCAGACTGGCTATTTTATCCCGCAAGGACAGCTCAATCTTACAATTCTTAGCTGGTCAAATGACAGTAATGGCTACTCAAATACATGAATGATTCTTTTATCATTTGAAAATCAATCAAGTGAATCGACTTTCTGAATACCTTTTTGTCAGTCTCTGTTGGCAAAGCATCAAAGGCCACATTCCTGGTTAATAAAACCCAAGTATTTAATTTAAAACTAAAATACAAACTTATATTGATCATTTACAGCATCATTCACAATTCACTATAAATAATCTGGTTCAGAGCCGATCAGGAATTTATCAGCAAACTACATTTTTATGTTTGAAGTGAGTTTTGATTTTATGGTGTTTTTATTTAGTGTACATTTGAAAGTTTGGGCTCAAAATTTCATTTTTTTATTTTCAGAGTAGAAAGGTTTCTATCTACTGTTAAAAAGTTATGATACTAATAAAGGAAAAATTTGGGACCCTCTCCCCAAACCTTTGATCTTGAGAGAATTATTTTATCCTGAGGATTCTGTTTTAAGGAATTTCAATATACATAGATAGTCCTAAATACACACAACACTTGTAACACACCATCAGCATTGCTAAAGTGTCATACAAATATATACATTTATTAAAGATCAGCTAAAAATAGGATAATCTAACAATTCTGACACTTTCTTGTTGTCCATCAGACTTTCCACAAACTGACCACCCCTGACCACAAACTTGTCCATGTTTTATACTAATCTGAGTTATACATTATTACAGTTAAGATTATCATTTATTTGTTGCTATTATTAATCCTGTTTCCAAACTAAACAATCCATGTGAGCTTTATCTAAGCCATGACCCATGAAGTCAATATAATGGGCAACAACAGTTGTTTATTGGTTTAATCATTAAAATTTGTCACATCTCTTTAGCTAAAGTTAGCCAACAGGAGCAACATGTCAACAGTGTGTGCCCACTTCTTCAATGGACCAATCAGGAAAAGTAATAATAGATCAAATGCATTATGTATGTGAAGCCAAAGAAGAAAGATATCACTAAAATATGTTGGTGTGTTTAGAAAAGATGAAAATTCATGCATCTTGCTTCACAAAGGGTACACTGCAAGGGGCTGGTATTACTTAATCAGATCATGAATAGTTGTTACGAATATGTAATTAAATTACTTGTGTGTTAGTTTTAAATTCTTTTTTTTATTTTATTTTTTTGTTTCATTACATTTTATTGTAATGATTATTTTCATGGGATTTGATATTTTTTCCCAGTAAATTCAGTTTGTTTAGAACATAAAAGGTATTACATTATCAGTATTTTTAGCTCACCTTGGTTGAGACATTTTGTAAACACTGAGCGGAAATGATTGGCTATTACCACGGTCATTTTCGGCCCACGTGTTAGCTGAGTTGTAAACAGCCTTTCTTTTTTAATTTATTTCCAGTGTGAGAATTTGATTCTTAGATAGGGCTATTCTAGCTACGTGCTAAATGGCATTTTTTTATTGCGCTGTTCAAATTAGTGGTCATGTCACCTGTCACGTGAGCCACCATGTGATCTAAAATCGAGGCTTAAAACAGCCAATTGGTAGTAGATTAGTCCAGTCATATTTTAAACCTTGAGGGCTCAAGAGGTTTTTATTATTGTTGCCAGATTGTTTTTGAAGTTCATCTGTTTTTTGGGATTTAATAATTCATTCTCTAGAAAACTACACAAGTGCTTCATATTTATAAAAGTTCTGGGACAAAGATGTTTAGTGGAAATTTATTCTGGAATTCTAAACAGAACATTATAAATTGTGTTTCAACAAGGAATTTTTGCCATTTGTACAACGACCTCATCTGACGCCATCGCCTCCATATTGGAATTTCATCGAGATTCAAACCTGGATTCAATTAGAACTGTTTAGTGATAGGACTTATATTTTTCAATGTTAGGATTAATTTTTGGATTATATTCACAAACCGTATGTTCTATTTCCAATTTTTACATTGTTTTCTAGGTAAATAAATTTTTTTGTTAAAATTTACAAAGCTTGTTGGCTTCACTCTTTTCTTTTGTTACTTTTGTACGAGCCTACACGTAACAAAAGTCTACACACGTGATGAGTGTACTCTCTTACCAACAGCGAAAACCCAGCACTGAAATAAAGAATTATATGGAGATAATTCAGGCACCCTGCTGTATGTACCAAGAGGAACAATTTAACAATCATTTTTTTGTTGGAAAAAATATAAATTCCATTATAAATTTTAACATGATAATTTTTTAACAATACTTCTGGTTGCCTGATCAGGTTTTCACATTGGAACAAATGCTTGCCCATCATTTGTTTTTAGTTGTCCTTGGCAACAGATTTTTGTACCCGAGTGCTGCTGTAAACAATGTTTCTATCACAAGTACATAATGCTAGATGAATTAACCTCCTCTACTAAGTTAGGAGCTCTCAGCATTGTCCTTCCCTGTATAGATGCAATGAATCAAGGAGATGTAAGATTCATTTCTGAGATTGGTTTCAATAATTACATATAGTTGTAATGAGACATTAGACAAATAAAGTGACAAGTTCCAGAAATTTAGCAGCTTCATCCCTCCCATTTAGCATAACAGGACAGAAAATTACAAGCTCCAGACAAGTTTTGACCTAAACAAGTAATGTGTGCATATTAGTCATGTGCTGGTACTACATCAAATATAGTTGTCCATTATGCAGGAATTTGGCAATCATTTCCTTGGTGAATAAGCCAATGAGTAGGGCGGCAACACTTACAATGGGGAGGTAAAGGTGGGGCTCCCAGAGGAAAGATAAATGATACAATGCTACAGTTTAAATTGCTAAAATGAAGTAATTATGATAGTGAACAGGAAAACACTGACCCATTTAGGCACCAAACAAGGAAAACTTTCCTAGCTTACATTTCAAGTTAAACCCAGCTTCTTGAGCTTGGTTCAAACATGTTTGTAAGTCATACTTTGCCTCCACAGTATTAGCACAATGTCAGATGTAGGTAACATTTTACAAGTGACAATGTTTACAGTAGCAATGAGAGCAGTGGAGCTGTTGTCAACAATGTTACTGGTATGGTTAAGTGTTAATATTTTGAAGGTCCTATAATATATACTAAAGCCCTATGTACATGTATGTTTCTTACCTGCATGTGTGTAAGGATACCCATTTCTGAAAAGTGTTTACTAAGCAGCTGAAAATGATGCATTATGATATTATTGATATTATGTTACTTTTTACATAGATGTGCTATAATGCAGAATGGCACCTGCCCCTTTTTAAATAAAAAGAAAAGACAAATTCTTAGACAATTTTAATAATCCCTTAACTCTCATTGATTCAATCAGGGATTCAGTGATATTTCGCCACTTGTCCCTTGACATTTACTAAATGGGCCAGATCAGGTTTTCATGGGCCAATATTTTGCACAATTTCTATTCTTTTGAAACTGAAAAATGATCTTTAAGTAATTTTATACTATGCAATTTACAAAATGTAAATAAACTAAAATCGAAACTTATTTCTTCAATTGATTCAATTCTTTTATCTACATTATCCCACATTAAAGCAACTACCCACCATCTGATCCAGAGAAAAATTATTTGTTTATGATGCCTTCTCTGTTAAATATATAAAGGTTTAATGTATATATAAGACTTTCATTCTGAACACAATTTACTCTGGGTGCTTCCCTCTTGCATTTAATATGTTTTAAATGTCAACTTGAAATGTTTACAAAACAAGCATATAATGACATGCATATAAAAATAACCTCATGTGTACATGTGTAATCTATAGTGTGATAATTTTAAATTCACCTCTGCTTTGTAACATGCACAGTCTTAATCCTGCATGAGATGTACACAAATTTTGACATTGACAAGATTCTAATCAGGAAGCCACGTCGCCTATGCTGCTGACTTTATCACTAAAGTTCATTTAATTTTGTTTTGATTGTGAACTGCATGAAGACAGGGAAACATTGTAAGACAGTTGTAATTGGATAATATTATTATGCATATTTAATTTGTATTGTATAATTGACTTTTATCCTTAATTGTGGGTAGGAGTTTGGCCTACCTGACTAATGTCTTGTTATTTTGCAAAAAACATATTACATAGCTAATATTTATCAATGATTTTAGATTATATTTTAAGATCATTATTGCTTGGAGGTAAACATGTTGACAGATGTGGACTTCAATGTCTGAGTTTCTTTTTAGAAATTAAGAATGTTGTAGAAGCATTTTGTTTATGAATTAAGATGGGAAAATGACCGTCATCCTGGATCTGTCATTGTGTCACAGCTTTTTGTATAAATGTTGTTTACTTCCGAATTACTCATTCCATATCTTAACATCAGTTAAAGTTGTGTTTCAGTTAATATTTGAAAGGATTTATTTATTTAGATTATTTACTGGAATTACAAAGTGCTCATTAATACTTTCTGGAATAATAACTATTTTGGAATTATCGGGAATTAATTCAAAGACATTTTGGATTATATTACTGTAATAAAGCAAGACTATTGGCACATTAGCACATTTGAGACTACTGGCATATCAGCACATCCAGTATTGGAATTCATTTGAAATACCAACTGAATTCATTCAGAACTCTTTATATTTGGACTAGTGATAGAACTTTTAGGACTATTTGTGATTTAATTCATAATTCTGTAAATTATTTTTAAATTTTCATTTTGTCTTCATGAGAAATAAATTATTTGTTGAAATTTACAAAACTTGTTGGTTTTCACTTTTTTCTGTTATTTATTTTAAGACCATAGAGTCATAAGAGGACCACTTGGGTTTATCTTGATTTGGATGAATTTCCACTTAAATGTTGCCAGCATATTTGCAAAATAATTTTGGGAATGACTTAAGTGTGCAGATACTGAAACTGGTTATTATTTATTGCTATGTTAAACATGAGGTCAAAAACATGAAGTGGTGTAACCATTTGAGATAAACCCCCATCAGTTTGTCAGTTCATAAATTAATGCATATCAAAGGTAGATAGCTGAATTCACAATCAGCAACATGACAAAGGCAAATATGCACAAAATTTGTATCTATTTTTTCAACACCATACCAGGTGGACATGCAATTATATGTGTGTGTGCCACTGATTATTCTTTTTTAGCTGCAGCCTAGATTGAACTTTGCACTCGTGTAAAAAAGAGAATTTCAATGAAAATTCCAAAATATCACAGTGTCACTTGGCCAACCATACATTGTGCCATGCTATCAAGAACAGGAGGTTAATTACATTTTAATGTTTCTTTGCTGCTTTTCAGTGAACTATTCTAAGATGACATGCCCACTGGGTCTATTCTAAAATCGCAATTGCAGAATATGTGCTAAATTCTAAAACCAAATCACACGTAAAACTCAACAGAATGCCTGAAAATTGTGCATTATATATTCAAGTCCTTTCTTTGTTTCTTCATTAAATTCCTATATTCTGAAGATACCCATTTTCCAAATGGAGGTGTAATTTCCCTCCTAATTCTTGATTTCTTATTAGATCCTGTGCACGCATCAGGAAAATTGGATTTGCCAATCTAAACAGTGTGATCTGTGAAAAATAACAGATTTACCTTGATTATTATGAAATAAGCCTTAATTTGCAGATCTTCCACTTGCAGAAAAAGATAAGAGTGGGGTCAACTACAACTACAGCTGCCTCCATGATGAACCTTCATACTTTTCATACATGTTCCACCTTCAGTCTCCCAACCTAACACCTCCTTCCCAACCCATGGCCAAGAGACATGATATATGTAACGTGATCAATAGCACATCCCTGGCTACACAGGACTGATTAAAAGTAATGTTGTAAAAATAAGATGCTTAAACACTGCTAAAATCTTCAGTAGGGTAATTTGCATATTACTGAATCTGCTGTTTTCCTCACTATAAAGGATATAGGGACTGAAACAAAATAATGCATGTCATCATGAGAACATGTTTCACATATGGGCACATGAGCATTCTTTGCCTATGTAAAGGCAGCATTTTTGTGTTTCTAGTAATATTGATATTTTTGTTGTAATTGTTACTTTAGATTTTACTAATATGCCTTTGATGTCTATTGTTCTGAAATTTGCATTCACAGACAAAGTGATCATATAGAAAACTGGAAAAAGAATACCTCTACTATGTACATACCAATGTGTTACTGCAAGACCTCAGTTTATGAGTGGTATTCGCTATTACAGTCCTACCCACTTATATCGACATCACTTATGTCGACAAGCCACCTATTTCGACAAAAAAGCAAAGTCCCGGTCCCTTGGTCTACTTTTACTACCAAAATTGTAATGCTTATGTCGACATCAAGATAAAAAAATAAACGTACATGTGGACAGAAGCCCTTGGTCCCAGCTTGAACAAATCCTTTGTTTTCTAATCATTTATGTTGACAAGCTGCCAGTTCTGACCCATACTTTGTTCAACAATTAGTTGATCTTGCCGCCAGGCTTTAATTTTCCCGCCTAATCATTTATGTCAGCAAGCGGTCAGTTCTGACCTGTACTTTATTCAACAATTAGTTGATCTTGCTGCCAGGCTTTAATGCCGCGGTCAGATAAAAAAACAGGCTTTTGTTTGGTCCTATAAAGTTGGCCTCTCGCGGCAACTTAAATAAAAGCAATGAAATCTGATCGATTCTTGCATTTTCAAAAGTGATTGGTGATTAAAACAAGTTTATTGTGCTGTGAAAGTTTCCTTTCTAACTTTATTTATATTTACGATGGCTACCAACAGCAGTGTAAAATGCAGATTAAATTTACAGTCTCTGGAAACTAAATATCTGGCTGTTAAGGAAGTTGAGGGTGGGGCATCTCACAAAGATGTCTGTGAAACATTTTCTCTTAAACATAACACCCTGTCAGGATGGATGAAAGCTACTTGTTGACAGGTTTTCATTTCCCTGTGAATAGCCCCATCCCCTTGGTAGCCTCAATAAGATGGGAACAGACTGACCAAAATCTAGGCCAATTTAAGTACATGTACTTGAAGTATGTAAATAACAACTATGCAACCATGTGCTAATGCCGATATTAAAAATCGTTGTGAATGTTTTTCATATCAGGATGTGACCGATGCAATATTTTATTGTGGATTTTATTACACAAAGGTAACCAAAATGTAATTTGTCAGTATACAAGTATATTTCACACTGGTTTTGTCTTCATGTACTCAAAATTTCCATTGTTTTCTCAAAGTGTAAATGCTACTCACTGACGACAGGTCACCCCTTACTGATGAATTTAACTTTTTTGTCAGACACCCCCCCATACTTATCTCGACATCCGCCTATGTCGACAATATTTCCTTGGGCCCAAGGATGTCAACATAAACAGGTAGGACTTTATATGTAATCATGCTACAAATGCATGTACATGTGTGTTTGCTCAAATATATGAAAATGTCATTGTAACTGCATCTGTTTATATATTTGACCTTTCATCCCATTTCCAGGGTTAGGGTCAAAAAGCGATACTTCTCTCATAGATGGTTAATACATAAGCAATTTATGCAACAAGTTAGTGAATTTTGACCAATTGATTCTGGAAGAGATAGCTGTATAGATCATCTGATGGAAGGCATCACATCATACATATACACACATTGCTAAAGCCAAAAGATAATTACAGATGTGACACCTCTGGAACAACCTTTAAGATTTTTTTCTCATTTTAATTTGTTTAAAGAAAGGGAAATTATTGATTATCAAGAGTGAGATTTTATTTTGTTCTGTTGGATTATATTAAGATAACTACTTGGAGACACAAACACCACCATAAATAAACTGTAAAAGTAACATCAAAGAATAATTTATTAATAAATAAGGACCTTGCTAATATATCAAAATCATTTCTTGTATTTTTTCTGCTTTTGACTCTATTTTTCAAAAAGGGAGTTAATTCCATGTACAAATTAGGTTATAGTCTTTTTAAAGTTATAAACAATTTGATAAATTAATTTGATGAATATCATTTAATTTTACAAATTGCACTGTGCTTTGAAGATATGATATATGTGAATTTTCCTAATTTGTTGGAATTATTAAACATTTTTTAAAGGTACGGGTAGCATGCAAGTTAAGCAAAATGGCTGTGTAGATAGGCTTGACCATATCTGGACTTTTGCTAGAATTACTGAGCTTGAATAACAGTACCTCTGATATATTTTTAAATGAGTGAATGGTGAATTTATCATGGTGAATTATCTGTTTTCCAATGTATGATTCATTTGTGGAAAAATAAAAAAAACCTGGTGTTAACTTTATTTATTGACTATGATGCTATATTATCTTTGGAGCCTAATGAAACATTAAAAAGCATTGCCACATAAATAATGCAGATTCATACAGGTTTACAGACCCTTTTAACTATGCAAGTTGCACATGCTTTACAATTTGTAATACTTGTACTAAGTAAGTTTAAAGACAGACTGCACAGAGATAATATGCATATAACGTACATTGACTCAGTACTATTGATGATCATGTTTAACTAATCCTAGAGTATAAGACATTGACTGTCCCCATCAAAAATATTTGGGAAGATGTCTAACACTGTATGTCGAAAGTATTTGCCTACCCTCCGAACGGCATGTATCACCTACCAAGTTTAAAAACTTAAAGCATCAAGAACATAAAATAATTGCTATCTTGACTGTCAAGCAATGGCCCCAAATACTGTCATCTTGTTCAGATTTTAAACTAAACATAAGGTGTCAATGTATACAAGCAAACAGACTGCTCACTGTCCTTTTCTGGTTTGCAGAGCATTCCATTTTCAGCAGAAACTATCACCTGCTTCCAATATTTACAATATTAATATATCAATATCAATATTTACAATATTTAATATTTATAAAATAAATTGAACAAAATAAAAATTTGTAACTCTTTCATACATGTGATCAAGGGGTGTAATTCCCATAGTTATATAAATTTACAGAATTATTTTGAGCTTACTGAAGACTGCGAACTACATCTGTTGTTGAAGAAACAGACTCGCCTACGCGAACACCGTTTGGTTTCCAATGTGCAGAAGATGACCATGTTAGGGACCTGTTGACAGTCATGTTACAAATTATAAGTTGATGAATGAAATGGCTCAGTTTTATGCATATTTTATATATAAAAAATCTTTTATGCTTTTTATTTTTAAAATTATGGCGGTAGGGGTGTACAAATAAACAGGAGAATAAGCGAATGCTATGGTATGCAGCGAGATAGTTAACAGGTTTTTTTTCCACCATTTGTTACAAGAATTTATCGTCAATTCCTATCTGCTAACTTCTGGCTGCTTGTGGAGTCTGGATAAGAGTCTAGTATTATTAAGACTATCATTCGGACCACCGTATCCAAGGTCACAGTTTAGCAGTCCTCTCATCCTGAGACGATTGTCATTGTGAGAAGACTTATCTTTGCTTCTAGATTATTTTTAATGTGAAAAAGAAAACTTTTCTATGCAGCTATTCACTTTATAAGGTTATGAACGAATATGGATTATAAATAACTCATTTTATCTTGGCACTTACCGTACAAAGTGAAATTTCAAATACGTGCATGAACAAACAGGAAAAATATTTCATAAACAAAGAAGACACGGAGTGACTGCATTTGACAGATTTGATTGGTCAATATTTGGGTATATGTATAGGCGCTGGTCTACATAGTGTACCGTGTATCCAGGAATTAGAGAAAGACGCGGTACTGCACGAACTTACACTGAAATTGAGAGATAATGAGAGGTTATCATACAGTGATCTGCACAATATGGATTCGTATTGTACGAGCCTATGTTGTACTGAAACACCTACATTGGACGGGACACCCTAGGTGTCAAGTCTAATAAGATAAGATTCATCTAATGTCGGCGTGATTTAAAACAACAATTCAAAATAAGCTGTACTGAGCTTTTTTACCGATATCACATAAAACAAATGAGTCATTACAACATGCATAGGGGGCCCCGAGTGGCCGAGTGGTCTAAAACGCTCTCCGTTACGGATCACTGCCATCTCACCTCTGTCTGCGTGGGTTCGAGTCTAGGATTCGGCGAATGTGGATATGTGAGAAAGCTTGCCAGTAGCTTCTCGTGGGTCAGTGGTTCTTTCCGGGGATTTCCCGGTTTCTTCCTCCACCATTAATACTGGCCGCCATGTATGGCCTATCGTGTGCTGAAAAATGGCGTTAAGCCCCACAACAACAACAACAACAACATGCATGAGTTGCAAGACATACAAACACAGTATAATACATAGATACTATTGGACAAAACACAGCGCATACCTTAAAACATGAGTAAGCAAAGCATTTTAAAATACAATGATTACAAGTGAATTTAGTATCTGGATAAATGAAAGCCATAATTTATGATAATTTCAACAACCTCAAAAAGATTATTGGCAAAAATTAAAATTTAAGTTAAAGGCAGAAGCGACAAATTATGACTATAAAAAGCAGGCTGCGATGCAGCTTACGCCGTACTTAAAAATAAAGGAGCTAACAGTAGGGCACTTGATTAGTACGTAAGACAAGGACAGAGAAACAATAAACAGCTAACACAAATGTTTGCTAAAATTGGTTATAACGGGATTTTCTTTAAAAGTATTAATTTTCTTCAGATCACTGTATAATACGCTCTTACAATTATACATCTACCCTACTAATTCCAATGATGCGTTCTTTACATTTCAAACCATCCTTTATTTTTCATAATCCACCAAAGTAAAATTAGATTACGATCAAGATATCACGACGATTATTTCGATGTTGTTAATTTTATATTTCTAAATTGTACACTCAGTCTACATGCATATTTGTAAATCATGAACAAACGGACGAGTTCCATATTGATGAAACTATTGTAACGAGGAAACCCCATGGACTTCAAATATTTCGTTTCGTTATTTACTATTTCGTTTCGGTAAAGTTTATGTTGTTATTTTAAATGCTTAGCGGGCTTTGTAGTGCCATCTATCGTCTTAGTTTTGGGTCACGTGATTCCGCCTGGGTATATATACGGGCCAACTGTGGCTGCTATGGTGGTGTGTTAGGAAGCGGCGTAGAGTGAAGACGTCCCCTGCAGTGTAGCAGTATAACCACCCCGCCAGAGCAAGCACACTTGGTCGTATTCCGTTGGGTAGGAGAGAGCCAGGCCAGGAATCTGAAAAGGATAGGGGCAAGGTCTTTCATCGACCAACAGCCCGGCGCTACAAGGCTTGTCCAAGCGAACGCAGAGGGATTGCGATAATACACGTTTTGACTGAGGATAACTCTTCTTTCATCATTTCGCACTGTCGTCTCTCTCTATCGACCTCGAGCGGATAACGACGCGACTCTGCGACCAGAGGAAGACCAGGCGGCGACCAGTCGGCGACCCTTCGACCGAGACTGCGACACAGTCGGCGACTGCGACCAAGTCTGTGACCAATCTGCGACCCTGCGACAAGTCGGCGACTGAGACCAGTCGGGGACCCTGCGACAGGTCAGCGACCCAGTCGGCGACTGCGACCGAGATTGCGACACAGTCGGCGACTGCGACCAAGTCTGTGACAAGTCGGCGACCCTGCGACACAGTCGGCGACTGCGACCAAGTCGGCGACACACAGGAAGCTAGGAATAAGACGGTATCCCGCTGAGGTAGAAATCTGTCACACTCTGGAGTGCCAGTCTTTAGACAGATTCAGCGGGGTATCACTCCAAATACAAGACCTATCCTAAAGAACCCGAGATAGAGAGACTCGGGGCATTGTAGCCGAGGAGTGTTCCGCTACACTATCTATAGAACAAAATTTACTTGTCAAGAAGTAGCCTCTGTTATAAAACAACTAAAACTTAGAAAAGTCTCGGGCAATGATGGTATTCAAGATGAACATTTACTTTACGGGGGCGGGGGGACCCTCACAGAATTAATCGCAATGCTTTTTACCTTAGTAATAGACCAGTGTTGCATTTCTTGCGAATGGAAAGTAGGGTTAATTGTACCCATATTTAAAGGCGGAGTAAAATCTAAAACTGACTGCCAATTATAGAACTATTTCCGTGTTCAAACTATTTGAAACGTGCTTATTCGATAGATTGACTAGATGGTGTCATTTTACTATATATGCCTTACCTAATACTGAATAACAGGAGTTTCAAACGGGATTGAGTAAGGTAAGAGCATCTTTCAATCTACAAGAAACTATTCTGTCCACTTTAGAACTAGGTTCGAGAGTGCTTGCTGCTTTCTTAAATATTCATAAGTCAGTTGATATTGTGGATCACACCGGACTTTTCCTTAAAAACAGAAAACTGGGCAACCAAGGGAAGATTTTACATGTAATGAAGAAATGAAACTCAGATATACAAGGCATTGTCCTGATGAACGAGTCAAAATCACAACCTTTTCTAATAAAAAGGGGCGTCCGACAGGGAGGTGTTTTATCAACATTCTTATACCTTGTTTACATTAATAACCTTCTACAAGATTTCCAGGAGTCCAAATTAGGGCTACTTGTTGGGTAAATCTGTAAATATAGCACTAGTCGATGATATAACTCTGCTTGTGCATACACCAATCGATTTTCAAACGATGCTTGATATATGTAACAGATTCTCTCTGAAGGGAACTTCGCCCTCAGCGTTAATAAAAGTTGTGTATGAGTTTTTAGCCAGAATAGACAAATAACATGCGAGAAATTAAAATGGAAAATAGGCAACCATAATATACCTATTGTAAGTGTAACCGAACATGTTGGAACTCCTGTTAGCTCCAATATGAAATGTTTGAGAAAGCAGACAGGGCTTGTACTAAAGACAGAAAATCATTTTATTTTCTTGAAGGGATTACCACCGATGAAGTTAGATTCAGTCCTCTTACACCTACGCCATTTTATTTGAAACAATCGTGATACCATTAACCCTTTATGGCTGTATAGTTCGGTCGAAAATCAAACACAATGACTTATGAAAGCTCAATGAATTTCGACATAAATGCATAAAAATTCTACAAGGATTTCCTCAAACCACACGATCAGGAATTAGCCAAAGTTTATTGGGGATAAAAAGAATTGTATCGGATATTGATAAAAAGGAAACTAAACCTTTTTTCTGGTAAAGTGTGCAATCTTCCAGACATCTACAAGAATGTTTTTAGTTAGATAATACCTATATATTTCTAGAAAAGATGTTACAGTACAGAAAGGTTTTATTCACGATATATGTAACTATTTTAAACAAATATAATATTATGAAATTATTGAAAGTTTTGTTAGAGAAAATATTTCCAGTAAAATACAATCGAAAAAAATTATAAACATGCTACAAAGTAGGAAAACGAGCGCTTTCCAAACTTGTGCCACTCTGACGTGTCTTACACAAGATTCAGTAGTATTCATACTTCTAAAACCCTCAATATTATGGCAAACAAAGAAAACAACAAGAGAATTATAGTTAATTACATCACTTTGAGACGTTATGGTCACTGTTCCAACTAGTACCATTCACGTTTATAAGCACTGCAGCTATTCTTACACATATGTAATAATCCATATTCATTTATTTCCAATCAAAGCACTGTTCAACAAAGAGAAATATTTTGGACACATAAATTATTTTGACATTCGCCTTTGCGTGTTCATTCATAATATATCAGATAAGGAATTTATTCAACATCTCCTGGGTAGGGAAATTCCCAAAGTATAGGCCGATACGAGCCCGAAATACTATGAAATTATATTATGTCCGCCTCAGTGTTCTCTGCATCTTTAATACATGGATTCGTTTCTTAATAAGATCGATTTTCAAATTAGCAAGGTTTGGAAGACCCGTGATCGTAAAAAACATTATAGCCGTATCTCATTGTAGGCTACTTATGACATAACTTATCAAATATTACTTACTGTACAAAATTAATAATGATATGTGAACTAATTAAATATTAGGCTTCGTACGAGTACGTCTTACTTTACAACTGATGTAATGAGAACGGGAATTCTCAATGGGATGCTGCGCTTCTAAGAGACTTCCCTCAAGTTAATCTACGTTAATGTTGTATTACTAAGGCATTTTATACTACTTTTTCGTATGTTTGTACTCATTTTCCTATGTTTGTATCACTATCTATAAAAAAGGATATAAAGACTGATGATGACGGTCTTTAGTTTTTATCTGTTTAATTCCATTTTTCAGCACATGAAGCTGTTATTTTGTTGTTGTTGTTATTATTGGTGTTGTAAAACTCTTATTACATCCGTGCTTCTATATCCCTTTATTTTACAATTACCCTTTCAACAATATATAATGATACTTTAATAAATAAAATGCACCATTCCGCCATAAAGATTCGAAATAGTAATACCCGCTAATTTTATTTATATCAATGCCAAACAGAAGGACACATTTGATCTAAATTGTAAACTTTCTGTTATTTATCAGTTTTGTTATAAACACTTTCGGTATTTATCAACATTGTTTATTACGGCATATGTACTCCATTTATCTGAATAATAAGAACACTGTGCTTAAGAAGGAAATTTAGTGGAGGGAGCCATTTATATTTAAATATGAAAATTTAAACATAAATTTGTAAAAGAAATTATAGAACTTTTCCAGGTATGAACGGGGGGGGGGGGAGGGGGGCATATAACATATATTTTAATTAAGGGAAATAACTCTAGGAATCAAGTAGTAACATTTCCTTTTATTCTTTACGTGATAGGTTTAGAAATGAGTTAAATGCAGAATCTACAAAGTATGTAATTATACCATATAACATATATTTTAATTGAGGGAAATAACTCTAGGAATCAAGTAGTAACATTTCCTTTTATTCTTTACATGATAGGTTTAGAAATGAGTTAATTGCAGAATCTGCAAAGTATGTAATTATACCAGGCAGTCACATGATATACATAAAAGGATTTTGATTGGTTACTCTATAATAAATAGTATTTAATACAAACTGAAGGCCTTTATATCGATACTAAAATTTATTGTTGTAAAGTGAAGTAAGTTCATAAGATCTCCTAAAATTCAAACGTCTTCCATAACTGTGATCACCTTCTTTGTAAAATTTAGCTATGTTATTCGGTTATTTTCTTTATCTTAATTAGCAGTAAGAATTACCGGTAGACGGCTTAGTGATGGAGAAATTTATGAGCATATTTCTTGTGACAAGTGGGAGAAACTGCTGAGTAGCTTGTTACACGGCTGGAATACGTTCAGATCATCAATGTAAAATGTGTATGTAAAGTCACTTCGTGCAAGTATTACTAAAAATGCATGGCATACTTAACTTGTGCATTTAAAAGTGTATCTTTTTTAATAGTAATGCTTTGTACTGATTGAATACACATTTAGTACATTCAGGAAAAAATAATGTACACGCCAGAGTTTTATACGTTAATGCGGTTTTGCCGCGAGGGAACGAAAAATGAAAAAAAAAAAATCTGCCTAATAGTTTTATTGTTCATCTGTTTAATATGTACGAGATCTGCAGTTGTTCAAGACTAGTAATTATAGTTAAAGTCTCTAGTTAAAGTCTATTTAAACATTCCGCATAAATCATATGTTACCTTTTATGTTTAGGAAGTTCTTTATAGTTCTGTGAAATTATGAAATAGACAAATGAAATGTCATTTCTTCTAATCAGACCGCTCCGGTGGCCTAAGTGGTTCGAGCATCCAGTTCGGATGCGGGGGGGTCGTCGCAGGTTCGAACCCCGACCGAGTTGTACCAAAGACTTATAAAAATGGTACTAGCAGCTGCCTCGCTTGGCGCCCAGCATTAAGAGGTTAGTATTAGTGTCAGGATAATGTGAATGGGTGGGACATGATGCTCTATGTCTGCGGTATATTACCCCAGTGCTAGACATAACTATAAACTGCCACACTACAGACATCGTTGCGATGATTGAAAAATTGTTAGTTACGTTAAAAATCTAAATCATACACACATTCTTCTAATCAAACTGTAATAAAGTATGCGAAAGAAAATAATATGTTAAAATTAATGTACAAAATAATATTGTCATTTTGACAAAGGCGTCAACAAAACGTTGAGACTGAATTAACTTCCTTTCTGCACTATGCAGTCAAACATAGCAAAAATAGAACAAATATTTTTTGGGGAAGGTACCTTTTCATTCAATAATTGTTCTTTAAGAAGTTTGATCTATTTCCCAATTTATTTATTGTATGGTGTATATGTTCAAGTACTTCTTATCCCTGCGTATAATATTTTGTTAGCCAGAGTTCTCTTCGCAAAATAGAAACTGCAATATATTCGGACCACCTCACCTATGTCTTCCATTGGATTGATTGCAGGACTGACCGAGACGTTGGGGGAGGGATTTAAAAAAACAGAGTCTAATGCATTCGTAACTTCTATGTCAAACATTAGTTGAAGTTGTCTAAAAGACAGCTAACTGCAGCCATCCGCATACATTCGAGGACTGACCTCAAATATAAGAACAAACTTCACAAGTTCCGGTGTTTTTCAAAATCGATAAATTCTATTTAGGCATTCTATGATTACGAACTACAACAAGATGTACATAGCTCCGATATTGAAGAGCTTTATAACGTGCAAAATTACGCACCTCAGAAAATAAAGATTTGACAATGGAAGTGCTCCAATAAGCATCGGCAATTTTATGCTTTGCAAAAACACTTATTAACACACATTTTTGAAAGACTTGGGCTTAGTTTAAAATTACTTCCAAAAGATATATTGAACTGACTTCAGTAAGTCATGAAAATTAACAAAGTAATGGGGCCACGTGCTTGTAACTAATTTGACCGCAGAGCTGGTCGGCGTAGGGATAATATTCAAAATTGGATAGTAAATCGCCAGATGGCAGAGTGGTTATTTAGCGACTATGGCGTAGGGTGAGATACGAATGATTGACCCCAGCTATACTATTGATGTTTTTATTTTTCTGAATCGATAATCGGAACATAATTGACCTTTTCCGTCAAGTCAAGAAAGAGACCTTCGGCCTGATTCACAGCCATGGAGAACTATGTTTCGAGTTACTGTCGTTTAAATGACACAATAAAACATAAAATTTGTGTGTATTCCTATAAATATATCCAATGTTATTTCTTGAGTTCATGGAAATGACCAAGCATTGGCCCTATGGGTTGTTTTCACAGATGTCACGGTTGTATACATTAATACCCACAATGTAACTCGCGCGCATCTTGATCCGCCATTTTGTTTCCCTAAACCTTTGTCAACATCACGTATATTCAAGACAAAAATCTGATTCAGTCGTGGATAAGAATATTTACTTAATCGAAATAATACGCAGATTATTCTTGAAATTAAGTTCCCCTATAGCATGAAAGACACAAAAAAGTTGAAAGTTAACTAGTTTATATCTAAAACAGAATAGTGAAGTTGAACCGCAAGTATGCATATTACTATCAAATAGAAATGCAATTGTTTGTGACAGACAGACAATATTGTGATTTCAAATCGCCAATGGAAACATCGCTATTATTTTCCCGTCAAGTTCGGGATATAACGTCGTAAGAAATTGTAGGAAAACACATAACTGGATGGATTTGGTGATTTACCTCCTGCGGAGTGCACGACTTGTGTTATGACAGAAAAGGTCTTTCAAATTCTAATTGCGATTGTATCTTCTTCGGCGACCATATATACCCATATGAACAAAACTAGTTACTAATTTAGTCCCCAAATATTTGCGAATTATATTCAAACTTTTTTCGCAACTCTAGGGAAAAGCCCGAAGATGTTGGGATTGCTAAATCACCTCAACCCGACTCTCGCTCGACCATTTCTGTCAATTCGGGAAATAACCTTGGATACGATTGTAGCAATACACATACATTTTATGTTTCGTGATTCGCCTCAGGAGCAGTAAACCGATATGTTACGACAGGAAAGGTCAACAGTTGCTCGATTGTGACTTTGTCTCCTTCCGCCGCTACATTGAGACACGTGAACAAAGGTAGATCCAAATGTAGTTTTCAATGGAGGCGAATGACAGCAGAGGCTAACTTCACGACTTACGGTATAAATTCAGTTTCCATAGTAAGCCTGTAAAAACACTATGATATTAAGAATTCAATAACTTTATATTTCTGAGTACTCACTATCAAACCTATATTTATCAGCATAGATGCATCATGGATGACAGTTTCTGTGTGTAGAAAACCATATGAGCAGTGACAATTTCTGGATCTAAGTGTGTTTGAAACATACCATTAATACCGTTTCATCATTTATCAAAACAGATCACATTTATTTAGCTTTTTGCCACTGAGGACTACATGCAAGATTTACTTACCTACGAATATCGGGAGCCCAGCAACGAGCAAAACTACACGCCAACGAAAATAAAGATTTGACAGCGGAAATGATTCAACAAGCATGGGCAATTTTACGTTTTGCAAAAACACATGTTAACACATTTTGTTTACGACGATTGAACTTACTTAAAATTACAATCAAGAGATATATTAGAATGATCTTAGTAAAAAATAAATAAATAAAGTAATGTGGTCGCACACTCTTTCAGTATAAAGAAATAGGGGATGAATATAACTATCTTCTGTCATGTTCTTATTTTCTTGATGAAAGACAAACATTTCTACCTCATTTTTACACTTCCAGGACTAACGTTTATAAATATAATCAATTAATGAATATATGTAATGTACAACTCTTAAAAATATTTGCAGGTTTTTAGAATGTGTTTTCAGACTTTTGTAATCCCTGTTAAGCATTATGTAATAAAATCACACGCTATTTTCATGTTGTTGTTGTTGTTTTTTCTTCTTATATACCTCATATGTTATAAGTTTTACAACCTGAGTGTAAAAAAGTCTTGTCTTGTCGTCGAGAACTATTGCTAAGTATAAACAACTTTTATTTTCATCGTAATTGTTACAAATGTGAGTTTTGGATTTAATTAATTTTATGGAAATAAATTCCGTCGTATGCCTATGACTAAAATGAGCTACTATGAGAAACAAAAGAGACAGTTAAAATAAAACGAGTTCCATGGATGAATAATGACTGAATAATATATTCTTTTTATATGTCTATAGGCTAATTATAGGTAATTTATATTAATGTATTAAAACCAAATTTGTATTGGACATGATTTCAGACTTAGTAAGGTTTACTCTGTAATTTTATGATTTACAAAGGTTTGATTATTTAAAAATGGTTTTCCAGATTTCCCTCACTGGTAATCTGCATTATTCAGAAAAGATTGTGGCTTATCTTTGGTTGTGTATAAAGAACGTTTTATTCCCTTTATTTTGGTGTTTTATTGATGGGGAATAATTTGGGTTGGAGAGTGTACAGTTTTCCTTACCTCAGAATTGCATTTCTCAAAGTACTGCTAGCTCTGCGTAGTTATTTTCATTTTATGAACTGCAGGGATCAACTTGAAAAGATATGTTCGATAATCCTTTTTTTTTTAGATTTGTTATATTTTATAACTTATTTATTTCATTTACAGAACCCAGTATTGTCTTATATAGGAAACTTAGTTTTTCCCACTGTAAGAACTGCCAAGGTTAATAATGTACTTCCGACTACTTCAAGTTCGTTTCTAAAGCACATTGGAGCTGCCATTTCGATACGCTGTTTGGTAGTGTGCTGTAAGATAAAGGATAGTGTATTACAACATATACAACGGTAATACTAGAATGATAGCGGTGTTAAATTTGCATTGATTATTCTTGACGTTATTAATAATATCAACAAAATGTTATATTAGTTTCTTCATTATGATCCTAAAATCACACGTTAAAACGTCAAAATATGCATCCGTAAAATCTACAGATCAAAAGCTTTAAAATTTAAAACACCCATCAAATCAACCAAATTAGCAGTTCTTTGTCTCTGTCCATCTCTCAGCTTCTTTTCTTTCACCTTTCAGTGACACCAAACATTTGACTTGAACTGCTTACGTTTTGTCTTTTTGTAAAGTCACTGAAATACTGTTCCAATATGAAGTGTATTACATGTATGTATTATCATTCCTCATAAATATAAAATTTTATTTAATTTTTTTCATATTATTATTAACGTCACGAATAATCAATTCAAACTTAGCACCACTACCACTCTGTTACTACTCTTGTATATAATCTAGCACGCATTCATATATCTTACAGTGCAATATAAGGACAAACTATAGTATGCAAGAATTCTTATTTTATTTAAATGTAGAACTGACATATTCAAATTATATAACATGTATAGTAATAGCAGACATTATTAATGAACAATAACTGAAATTGAATGATTAGGTTCATGAAAATCAAACTTTATTTTTTTTTATTAATATGTAATAACATGTTCCTCTCTGTTACAAACTAAGACTATATTGTATATTCGATTCTCTTTAAATAATTATATTAACTGAGATCAATGTTTGCAATTATCAGCATATTTTACTTCATTACGTGCATCAATGAGGTCCAATTATTGTTAAAGAGAGAACTCGAGAAAAGTTTAAGCTTGTTGTTCAGTACCCTGTCCATTTTGATGTGATCCTACTGGTATTCCCAGCTAGAGTTGAAAACTTGGCAATGCCAGAAATCTTTAAATATACCTGTCAAAGCTAAACACAAAAACAACCTCATTTCAGTCAAACTCTCTAAACGTTACGCCCGCCAATACGGTAAAACTAAAATAGGTGTACAAAACAGAATGAAAAACAAATTATTCCCCATTCAACCTGACCCTTCTCTCATTACATAGCGTGTACAATTTAAAACATTTCTGTGGAAAGTTATTTATATGTTCTTGGTAGATGGAAAGCAGCCACACAAAATCTTTCTTTCTTGTGTTCACGCATGCCATGTCGAGGTAATACTTTGCACAAGAAGAAGAAAGATGAACAGCTTTGAAAAACGTTTGGAACCACCCTTACTTTTAATATCTTAAAGTGAGTACAAAATGTATAAAGAAAGTCCTGAAAGATTTTGTAAAATGTATTCATTCTGTCGATATAAAGTTTCATACCACATGTAAGGCAACGTGCATGACAGATGAAAGACTACAATCGCAACTATGGTAAGTATGGATAATTTAACACCATTATGTTTTTCCTCACTGCATGTTCTGTTTTAGAACTTAAAAATAGAACACATGGTATTTCGTTCCTTTTTATGATGATTAAAAGCAAACTGATTCAATACAAAATATTCTTATGAGAAATGGCGTTGAATCGTCACTAAATTAATTTTTACTTTTATGTATGAGATCCGATTTTTAATCACACTTCAGAAGAAAAAGATTTTATGACAGGGGCAGGTGATCTTAGGAATTTTAAATGGGTTCTAATCTGAACTGTTTTTGACACTGAGAATAATAACAAATTTAGTTTTGGGGCTCGTAATTCGGATAAAATTAGTTAAGGCGTTATTTCATTATATCTTCGTTACCTCCATTTGGATGACCGTATATTACGAGAACATTAAATGAATTCCTGCCAAAAGGAATTAACTAAACATTTTAATTTTACAATAGTTACCTCTATTTTTGCGACGAGATGAAGGCTAAGGTTCGAGAATATTTAATTCTTCTGCAGGATTCAAATCCATATGTAATTTAAGTCATAGATCGTGCAAAAGTGTTAATAGCTACCTAATTATGAACGTAGATTTTTAAAGTTTTTTTTTTCTTTCTTCTCTTTTTGTACATTTGTCTCCTTGTGGTCCACTTGTCTCACTGTTCTTGTCATATTGCGTTTATTTTGTTCCGGATGATGCTTCTGTCACACTGCAAGCTATATTTTAACCATGGGGGTATCGAGACTGTTTCTCTCCACTGCGTCTGTTTTTTCGTTTCCCAGAGAGATCCATACCGATTCTACGTTCTTATATATATATATATAACCTTATATACTCTCTCTCTCTCTCTCTCTCTCTATATATATATATATATATACTATATATATATATATATATATACTATATATACTGCATTAGGAATATTCCATATAGCCAGGCACTGAGGATACACAGAATTTGCTCCGACGAAGAAACATTCCTAAAAAGGTCTGAAGAGCTATCTAAACATTTAATTTACCAACAAAGACCTGATTGCGGAGGCAACCCAAGGGGCTAAACAAACAAACCGCGATGACCTACTAAAATATGGAAAGAAGGAAAAGGCTGATAGGATACCATTTATCCTGACCTACCATCCAGACAACCCCAAAGTAGGTAAAATCATCGCGAAACACTGGCCCATCGTGGAATCGTTGGACGTACTAAAGCTAATCCTTCCGAACAAACCTGTAGTAGCCTACCGGAGACCCAAAAAAACCTCAAGGACATCCTAGTCAGGGCGAAGCTAACGCCAATCACTAGTCAAGACCACCCTAGTCAATCTGGCCCCTGTGGCGATAAAAGATGCAAAACCTGTCAACATATGATAGAGACCAGGACATTTACTAGCACAGTGACTAGAGAAAAACTAAACATACATGGTCCAAACAAAACGTGCAAAACAGAGAATGTAATTTATCTCATCACATGTAAGATCTGTAGCCTTCAGTATGTCGGAGAAACTGAAAAGCTACACAAAAGGATCAACCTTCATAGATCTGATTGGATGACAAAGAAGCTGTACAGAAGCCCGGTCGCAGAACACTTCTCCTCCCCTGGCCACACTTTCAGTGATATAACACTTATCGCAATTGCTAACAACCCCAACTGGAGTTCCGAAACCAGGAAGGAAAAGGAATCTTACTGGATACGCCGCCTTAGAACATTGAAACCAAGCGGTTTAAACCAAGAAGACTAGAAAAAACAGCCATGCACAAGTGGAATTATCCTTTGCAGCCGACACATTTTCTTTTCAAAACTTTTCTAAATTTTCTTAGTAGCCTTCAATTACTACTATAAGAATGAAATATCCGGGATATAATTTTGCTTACATAAATGTACACAAAGTAATAGATGTCGCTATGGTTCATCGAGTTCTAGCTTAATACAAATATTTTCTAGTATCCGCAACAAGTTGATATAGGCTGGTTGAGACATAATACATTTAAAGGTTTAATTCATGTAGAAACAGCCATGTAGAGTTTTGCAAACACAACGGTTTTTGTGTTTTATTTGTTTGTTTTGTCTATGTTTTGTATATGCCTTTGAAAAAGACTCATTAAGAGTCGAAAGCGCTCAGGTTAGTTAGATACTAGTTTTGCACTGTTCGTCGTCAGTTTATTGCATTTATCTCAATCAATCCCTGACACATGTGATCCCTTGCTGGATCCAGTGCGCTTGAAAGGGCTGTTATTCGCCATATGATTTGTATTCTTTATATATATATATATATATATATATATATATATATATATATATATATATATATATATATATATACACACACACACAGACACACAATATTACAGACTATTGAAACGTCTTCACCACCGAAACTCTTTAGACAAGAGTGAGTAATACTTACTTACCAGAAATCTCAAGAAGATGCCGATACAAAATGTTCCTTAATGACGTTTTGCCTCATCCGCGAGAATAATTTGAGAACTTTTCAAATTTGAGATTTGAACTTATTTTTCAAAGAACCAAATGACTGATATTGTCATATATACCATAAGCAATATTACGTAATATCTCAATTGGATCAGAAGTATTGAGAATTTTAGTTAATTTTGTCCCTAGTCTTTGAGTGCCTTCAGACAGAGATTTTAAATTAAATAGTTTCTTAGCAATTGTATTCAAGAATTAAAATAAAAAGGTCGCAAGAAAATTTAATATTTGGCAGCAATACGGTCTTTGATCATGACAAATAGTATTTCTTGCAACAACAGTGATGTCAATGGTATTATATCGTTAATAGATAAAAGTATGTTACTAACACATAATAGGCCCTTATGGACAGCTCGATTTAAGAGAACTGGGCAGAATCTGAATTCAAAGTATATTATTGGCGTTTCTGCTGCCTCTTTGCGCCTCCGGACATTGACACTGTTAACTTGGTCTCGTATTGTCACTGTGTGTATGAACCGCACAGCTAATTAAGTAGTGCGCCGTGTACACATTTCAACTCTTGTGAATGACCGAAAGGCCGCACACAAAATTAATGCAAACTCAGTCAGTCATGCCATGGTGATAGCAAATTTTTTAGTGCATTGTGTTTCTCCTAGAATACTTACCCAATCACATCAACGTTAGGATATTAACCTGCTACCTCCAGCCTTATTTAAAGAGGAAAATCGTCTTTTTCTGTCTATCTCATATACACATTGGGTAATAATTCTTATCCATTATGTCCCCTTGCCACTGTTAGGTGTCGCTGTTTTATTAGCTGAGCGATACACAAATGAGGATGCTTGCATGGCAGGGTGGTTAGGAGAGTTTTAAGTAATGTGATTGGGTAAATATTCTCGGAAAAACACAATTTACTTAAAAATTTGCTTTCTCCTTCAAATGCGTTTCCCAATCACATTAATGTTACGAAAATAGGAAATAGTAGGACAGGGAATGCTGAGCATCTGACCTCTATCTCCGGTATTCCTCTAGGGAATGATGACTGGATTCCCCATGTGAACAATAACTCGTTCTCTTAATTACATAAGTGAAACAGCCAAGGGTCACTTGACATAAGCAACAGAGCCTAGGGTCGCTTGACATGTGACCCTTGCATATAATTAAGAAAATATTTATTGAAACCTTCTTATCGACAAAATTTCTCTGGCGAATCCATCAAAGCTGGTAGGCTGTGTTGGTTGTTTTGATTGGGTCTGGTGGTCATCTGGACCGCCGCCACCGGACCTAACAGATTCAATGTATATCTCTGCGAAGCTAAATATCTGAGATAAAAGGTCGAGAAGGTTCACACTGCATGCCAGTCAACAGCTACTAAATTTCGGATCCAAACGTTACGTTCGACCGCGAAGCTCGCAGATATCGCTTGAATCTCATGAGCGGTAATCTTCACGAGGCAGCTGTGATCTTGCGAGACCTCCGGGTACGCCGAGTGTATAACCCATTTTAGCCACGAATCAAGGGCTTGAGGGCTGATATCCTGTTTCCTGGCTTTGACCGGAAGAAGGAGGCGCTTGTGCGTGCCCTTTTTGTGCGCGTCAAGTAGTGCTTGAGTATGCGTACAGGATCTTGAATGGCCGCTGCTTTCATCTATAATCTCAATAAGAGTCATTTTTGACAGCGGAGTAATTAACTATAATTTAAAACTTGTTCTCACAGCTTTGGAGATAGATGGAGATTATATTCGATTCGATAGAGCAGTAGATGAATAAAGCAAAGAAGATGTGTGTGTGTGTGTGTGACTTAGATTTTTAACGTAGCTTTAACAATTTTTCTGTCATATCGCTACGATGTCTGCAGTGTGACACTTTATAGTGATGTCTAGCACTGAGGCATCATGCAGCAGACATGTAGCATGATGTCCCACCCAGTCACATTATCCTGACACCAGGCCGACCAGTCCTAACACTAACCTCTTAATGCTGAACGTCAAGCAACGAAGAAAGTAATATTATAAACAAATAAATGGACGTACGAAACGTAAGGTATAAGTAACATCTGATCTATAATGGCTTATACAATTTATTCTCGATATAACTGTTTACAGATTGTTTTCGTTTTATTTACTTTCCAAAGGAAATTTACACACACACACACACACACACACACATGCACACACACACACACACACACACACACACACACACAAAGAGAAATAAAGAAACACAAAAACTGAACTCCAGATATCAGACTCCATATTAAAGAACCAAGATTAAAATTGCATGTATACACAAATGGGTTTATGAACGAAAACAATGCATATTAGAAATTTTTGTTCCGTAGTACAAGTGTTATGCATGAGAGGCAATTTAAATATTAATTCAATTTCTTTAAAAAGTCTAAGCTTGTACAGTAAGCGGTTAATTACATGCAAGGATCTAATGGTGAATGATATTATATATAAGGAATTTACAAACAGAAAGTACCTTATAAGCAATAAAGTTGGTATTACTATTATAATATATATATATATATATATATATATATATATATATATATATATATATATATATATATATAACATTATATATATATAACATAATAACTTAATCTTATATCTTTATTATAAGTATATTGCGTTCTCTGTGTTCAATACTTCATTCGCCATCGCAAAATTAAATTTGTCTTCTTTCCCAAATTGTTCACTACTACACTTTTTTTTAGTTCGTTTCAGGCAAAATTTGTCAAAGCCTTCGATGGTCCCCACGGAAAACTTGAGAATGCACAGCCTACTCATAAATAATTCTGTTTAATCAGCACTTCTAGAAAGCAGAAGGTGAAAATCTTCCTGCAAGTTTGACGAAAAACGCCTAAATTATATTGTGTAAAATCTTATAACAACATGAGAAGTATCCAACTGACTCTTGTCCGATAATTGAATAGCATACAGTAATATTTGCAACTTTGTAGTGATTTGAGCTTATCGATGATAGGATTTTAACTTTATAAAATCAATTACTTCCTTTCCATGTTACTTTGGTTTTTTCATGATTTACTGTGGGGCAGGGTATTAAAGGAAAATATTATAATAGATTCTGAGCAGACTAGAAATATTTATTTACCACATCTTATCAAAACTGTCAATATTTTTCTGTAAAATGTTAAACGAGAATGGTGAGAAAGGGTCTCCTTGTCTACAGCCCCTTCTTAATGCAGAGAAATTTGATATAAAACCATTATGTATATCTCCTGGAGATATATGTTGTAAATATCTAAATCCATTTTGTATAGAATTCCAAAATTTAAAATACTTTTTAACTATTTTTTATAGAAAAAGCCATGATACAGTATCAATGCTTTTTATAAATCAATAAGAATTAGTTGACTAGGGACATAACATTTTTCTCAGTTGTGTATTAATTTGTATATTAATTTAACGATTTCATCACTGTTTCAAAATTTTATTTGCTATTCCAATATTATCGAGTTCAATGATTCTGATACTAATTTACAAACTATATTTAAAAAGGTAATGGGGCTCAGTTTTATTATATTTTACTTTTTTATTGTTTTTTATCGGGGGTTGGTTGATTCTAAAACCATGCTGGCTTATGTCCTTTCGCTAAACAAAGAATAAAATATTGTGTCTGACTGACTGAGAGATTTTGTTTGTCGTACTTTTCTTTAATTCATCTCAAGATTAAGGATTTTAAATCATTCCCAAAATTTTAAACATTCCACAGTCGATCTCTCACATCCTGGAGAATTCTCATTTTTCGTCTTTAAGAACACACTGACTAGTGCATGTATCTGTATTCTCCACATAAAATATTAATTAGATTGTTAAGCTCGTCTTCTACTCTGTCAACAAAAACTGGGACCATCTGAATTAGGGCCATACAAGTTATTTAGTGTTATTCTTTGATTTTTCATTTCCCATAAAATTACCTCCCATCTCTCTTCCTTCTTTATGTAAATTGTTATTAAACAGTGTGCTTCCCACTCATGAATCTGACTAGTAAGAGTTAAAAATACATTTATATCTCCACTGCGTTTCAATATATTTCTCGTCTTTTGTTCCTTTGATATAAAGTTAAAAGAAATTAAGAAAACTTTACAATGTTTGTCATAGTTTTCACATTTAAATGACAAGAGGTCATCCTGTTAACTGGCTACTATGTATGAATATATTGATGTATCAAGGGCCGATACCATCTCAGAAATGCATGTGAATGTACTTTTGGTTTTCATTAGAATATTGCAGGAAAAACTGAGGATGTAGGATAGAGATGTAGGATAGTGTAGGAAAAAAAGACAACCCCCTACCCTCAATAGCCTGTGTTCTTGAAAAACAAACATAAATAAACCAAAGGGTATTGAATCTAATAAAACAGCATCTCTCTTTCACAGCAATAATTCACTGTTTAATAAAGTGTGAATTGTGGTTAGCAAACTTTAGGAATGTAAGCTTTTTCTAAAAGTGACAATCGTTAGATAGTCAGCAATCCTAGAATATAAGTCACATGACAGTTGCCAAGGTAAATGGTCTTGTTGTTATCGCTTATTTTGGATTCGAATGTACAGCTTTATTGAATTCGTCTTTAACTTTGTCTAGGATGGCGGGATTTGAGAAGATATCCAGTGCTGTCATTGCTAAGGCCTTGCCCTGGGCCAGAGTGAAGGGCTGTGCGATACAATCACCTAGCAGAGTAAAAGAGAAAGTATATATATATATATATATATATATATATATATATATATATATATATATATATATATATATATATATATATATAGTAACACACACAAAAAATGCCAAAACTAAATTGACAGAAATGCACTCGATGTAAGCCTTGTACAAGTTACTGTGTAAGTGGGTCAAGGTTTCGATACAAAGTACAAGTGCTTCATTGAAACAATCCAATGTAGTTTTCTGTGGTCATGTTATGAAAATGTATCAGTGTATTGATACAATGCACAAAGCTTCCTGTTTTAATTATTAATTTGGTATGATTACTTAGAACTGTTAAAGTCTGGTTGAAGAGTGTGTATAAAACAGAGTTCCTATTCTTCTCACAAAATATTCATTATCAGTAATAACTGATAAAAAGGAAGGACTTTGAAGCTTCCTTCTCAACAGTTATATAGATATCTATTCATTTAAGTTAATCTGAGATCTTCTGTTCTTGCTTGTCATTCTCTTTTTTAATTCGTTTCTCGTTGGAACTATGTAAGAGGCACATTTCACATATTTCAGTGCATAAGTCACATTTAAAACAATTGTAATCCATGTCCTGTTTAACTTTAAATATTTAACATTTTTAATTTAAGAGAGTTTCCTTCTTTAATATAAGAACATAGTTTTCATCTACACAGTTGGTTACTCGGCTTCGCTTTCAATGAAGTAAATTTTAGACATGGCAAGAATTTGACTCATTTTTTAGTCGTCTCTTACTTTTAATATTTTCTTCTCTCCAGATCGTTTATCACTACTTCGAAGTATGTGTTCCCATTTTCGTATCATTGGGCCGATGTTAGTATTTATATTTATTTATTTATGTATTTATTTATTTGTAAAATCGATTTGATGGCGGTCTAATCGTTTCACGGTTATCTCCCTTTGTCGGTCCATTTCTTTTTGCTCTCTGTTCCTTAATTGATAATTTATGTTGGGTAGTTTTGCCTGTGAAGTTATTGCTGTAATTCTACAAGTATCTTTTTTTGTATGTTTGTCCTTTACAGTTGTAATTAAAATGGTTGTTCACTTTATTTGTTTTGCGTGACAAAATTAAATGGAATGTTCGCTATTTTTGTGTTTTGCGTGACAAGATTTCAAGTTGAGATAATTATGTGTATCAGCAGGTTTCATAGAAATTTTATTACAAATAAGGGTTTCTGATAACTTGGCAATTATATGGGTTCCAATTAACATGACGACGATGCGGGTTCCAGTTAACTTGACTAGTATATGGGTTCCAGATAAATTGACGAGTATATCTAGGAATAACATACTTATCACACTATCATTTTTGTGAATTTTATGTCTGGCCGTAAATTCTCAAAAGTATGGATGAATTTTTCTATAGATACTTGTTTATTCGATTCCAGTTCTTTCTTAAATAATCCCCAATTTGTTTTCTGTGTTTGACCCTCATTCTGTAAAATATAACCTCTTCCAAGTACTGAAAGACCACCATAAGCTGGTGATACCATGGTGCCATCGTCTTGATTATTTCATCAGAAGAAATCAAATTGTGAGTATTAGTTTAAGGAACCATACTATAATTTAATCGTGAATATTTATTTTTACAGTTTTGTTTCCCCAAAATTTCACTGCTTTTATTCCAAATTCATACTGAATGTTGTGTATAAGTTAGAGTGTCACAAATAGCGAATGTCAGTCTCTCATTTACGAGGTCTGGTTATTGGTTGAGAAAATCAATATCATCTCCACTAATAAAACACGTAACTAAAAAAGATAGAAATGATTTATATAAAGAAGAAAAGGATTCTTCAACGTATTTTGAACATTCAAGTTACTTTCCCAAAATCCATAGCAGAAATACCGTCACAGAAATTCAGCAGCAAATTTTGGAATATGCAATAATAGACAAGCCTAAAGATTTAAATTTCGACCTGTCTTAGAAGGATCTAATAGTTGCACACAAAGACAAATATTAAAACCACTTTGCAAAGAAATTCCTAGTTTAATAACGAAAGATTTTGATTTTCTCAACCAATTACTAGACATCGTAAACAAAGACTAACCGTCGCTACTGTTGATGTATAAGATATACAGGAATTATATTACGATCCAAAGACAGATGGTGCGAATTTAGAGAAAAAAAGTATAAAACACTTCTTATCTTGATAAAACGATAAAGGAAATGAATTTAGATGATGAATAAATATATCAGATATTTTAGAAGCTCAAAAAAGTAGTTTTATGTGGAACTATATAAAAGTTGAATTTCTACGCGTGATCTTGATGATACTCAGAAAGCTCGAAATAGATTTTTTAATCACAATATTAAACTTAGTCAAGAGGGAAGAAAACCATAAGAGGGTCAACGTGCAATTAATGAATACAGCAAGAATATAAAGGGATGGAAAATTACACAAACAAACAAACAAACAAACAAAAAGGCTCAAATTGATTTGCTGCTGAGTTCTATTTGAAAAAAAAAAAAAAACATTGTATGGATCTTGGGGAATCTCTGTGCAGATAATGTATGGATATAATGTAGGAATACTTTCGGATTTTCATACTCAAGGAGGCATCACATGTTTACCAAGGGAAAAAAGAAACATACATTAGAAATTGGAGGTCTGTAACTCACTGAAATGTTGATTTTTATTTTAAAATTGCTTAGGGAACTATTGCAGCTCGGATTAGAAAAGTTCTTCCTCTATACTAGCATTGATATTCAAAACGATTAATGAAGCGTAGATTAGTCAGAGAAAATACAAAGTCCTTATACGATATCATGGATAAATTAGAGAACGAATTATATATATATATATACTTAACATATATATATATATATATATATATATATATATATACTATATATATATATATATATATATATATATATATATATATATATATATGGCTTATAATGTTATTATCACTGATAGACCTTTAAAAAAAGATTCAGTTAATTGGAGCTTTGTGGATAATGCTTCTCAATCTTTAAACATGGGTAATTCTGTTTCTAAATGGTTTAAATTGGTTTTCAATATCTTTCAAAGTTGTGTTATAAATGATAGACATATGTCATCGTTTATGACATAAAAGAGGACATTGCCAAGGAGATGCCTTTGTCTCGTATTTGTTTATCGTTTGTGCTGATACGTTAGAGATAAATTTTAAACAGAATATGAATGTACGATTACTGATTTTTTATGTCAGTGGTATAAACTGGGTCAGTATGCCGACGTTGTATTTTTCTTGATTGAGTTCAACGTTTTCTCAAAGAAACTAAGAATATTTTGCACGTTTTATCTTTTCTTTTTCTTTTTTTTTTTCTTCTATTGTCTGGACCTGAATGAAAAATAACACAAAGACTGTTTGGATCGAAAAATATCCCACTGTTGATCTAAATTAGTATTTTTCTAATTTTAAACTCCTTGACATCGATCGTTCTCAAGATTTACAAAAATGATGGAAAATAATTATAGAAAGAAATTAAAAGCTGCAAAAAGATTATTGGCACGCTGGGATAAAAATATCTTTCATTAATTGGTAAGGTAACTGTTGCAAAACTCGTGATCTGACCATATTCATATATACTTTTTGCAACCTTTTCAAATGCAGAGAAAAAATTGAAACAGAACTACGTGAAGATCTGACAGTGACCGCTTATGGGTCATGTTCTGGTGACCTTTGAATTAGCCAATGGAAATACAGCTTTCAGAAATTTGAAAGTGAATTGAAATGCTTTTCCTTGTACACTTGTATCCAAAATATATATTTGAAAACCTTTCTGGACGTATACTTTAACCAATCGTGGAAATTGGCTTCTCCACTAAACTCCTTATGCTCTACTGTAGAACCGTAGATACCTGACACAAACTGAATACTAAAACACGGGTAACAATCATCATAATATTACATTCTAATATAGGGGTCCTTGGATAAATATATTATAAGAGACAAGGTTTGCAACTGGAGAAATTGCAGTTGCACACATAGCCATACATTTCTGTAGTGATCGCATTTTCAGTGAAACGTTTGGGTAGTATCGGTGTAATAATTTTCTTTTTCAACGAGCTATCACACATCCTTAAAGTTTAAATCTCGTGGAGTTAAAAGACAGATAATGCCAAAATTGTAAGGGTTTCATCTGGACATTACATTGTTACGCTTTCCCCATCAAGCCAGTATTTTCAACATTGTGCAACTTTATTAATACATTGTCGCGCCAAAGTAAAGATGCCAGCAGATATTTATGTAAGTATAAAATTATTTCTCACAAGAAAAATTTCAGTACCAATAGTCTGAAAAAGATCTACAACAGTCCAAATTTTGAACATCTCTCGTACTAAATGATCCATTCTGGTCAAGCTTCCAATTTCAAGAGCTACATATAGAGCCAGTAGAATTAGAACATTTCTAGGTCATTACCCCAACTAAATTTCGACCAATCAGTTGTTGTCTCGATATTCTGTGCTTTATTAATAGGTTACAAAAACATATATTATCTGAAAGTTGGTGAGAATCGGTGGAGACACTTAAAATAACATGCTTATAGAAATATCTGCTGGCATCTTCTGTTTGGCATGCGATCTTTCAATGAAGCCACCGTATTTAAAATACCGGTGACTTTGGGCAACTGTAACATCGCCTGATCAGATGAAACCATTTTGACATTCTTTAGTTCTGACTCATAAAGAATGTGATAGCTACTTGAAAAGGAAACTATCTCCACGTCAAAAAGACTCAGAAATTACTGAAAAGTGTCAATGTAAATGAAAACACAATTAGTAAATCAAGGGATAAGTTTGAAACTGCAACCTAATATATATTCCAATTTTAGTATCAAACTTATATCCGGTACCTGGCAAAACAATAAAAGACAAAGTCATTGCAATATGTTGTTTACTGGCAACAAGTAAGCAGATTAAATATAAATTATTTATAACTGCCGCACGCCCAATTTTAAGCGATGTTGAACTTTGGCCTTGTTCAGTGTAGAAACTGCCCTCGGATTTATCTCAAGGTACAAATCTGCATCTACTCGGCATAGGGACGAGCACATAATTAAATTTAACTCGGCCCAGCTAATTGTTACCGTGTCAGCAGGCCTGGCCTTATAGTTTGCGAGGCCCACGTCACCATGATGGCAGGGGAACCCGGCCGGTGGAGTTACTGTAGTATGCCTAATTGTTTTGTCAATTGGAGAGCGGATCCTTGAACGCGCGGGGGCCCAAGGAAACAGCCTTGCCCTAAGGCCGGTCATGACGGTCAAGACGAGAGGACGGGTGCTTTTCTTGAGCCATTCACTCTAAAATAAAGCTTTGTTTATTCTTCTAGTGTCTAACTCTGCAGCAGAATCTATGCTGAATTCACATCTCAGACCTTACTGCATATATGTACCATAGCTTTCCTTGAACTCCGATAGTGAGTTGACTCGCGCTAAAGTCAAGTTGAAGTGTGCATTGATTGTGGTGCACTGTAGGACATTACTAAGGTCGACGATTTATGCCCTTATTACATTTATAGCCTGTCAAAGATGTCCTGAATGCGCAATAGTCTGGCGCGGTCATAATCATATCACGTGATATTCCCCCATCTCAATAAGTTCATTGCTCAATGCTCTGTCCAATAGAAACTTTATTTCGTGCATATTTACTATAAATGTCAGATATATCAATAAGTACATGATGTTAACAGTGCTTCGCTGTAAAACAATCTTGTGTGAACTGGGTAAGGTTTCAATGTTGTTATCAGTTGGTTCTTTTCCCGTATTATTTCATCCGCTTACTTCATTTTATTTCCGTGGACAGTAATTCATAGCGATTTTTTCCATAATTATTTATATCCAAATTCTCAATTTTGAATTATTTAACAAACGTCATCCAGTCGTCTGCAAAACAAAATGCTATTAAAGATTTTCCCTTATCAGTCATACCAGCTGGAATACGTCATAATTTAAAACTTCATTTCATTCACATTATTTTTTTCGATACTGTACAAGGAATAAATAAACAAATAAATAAATAAATAAATAGCTTTGTATACTTTTAAATGTTTGAAATAAATATGACTTAATCAACTGTCAAGTGTCTCATTTTGGTAATTTTCGGATGATTTGGCCATTTTGGTCTCGTTTCCTTGACAAATAAGTTGTCAAATTTTAAAATTAACTTTTAAGCTGACATTTCAAATAAACATCCAAATTTCATTTAAAATAAAGGGACATTTGGATTATTGTTAGATTTTTTAAAAAATGACATTTCAGAAAGTGCTGAAAATTACATTTAGTAATAAAAAGAGTAATACTTAAAGTGTCATTATTTGTTTAGTTGTGTTTTCATCTGTTGTCTCTAGAGATTAAGAGTACGTGTTCTGTGGGAAAAAATATTCTTTGATATTAGTAAATGAATACGGACATTTTTGCGGTGTCGCCATTTTTATTCAGTCTTTCTCAGTCAGGTTTTCATGTAGTCAGTGCCTTAATATATAGACGTAATAAGTGACTCAAATTGAGCATGGGGAAGGAAATCGGGAAAGAACGTTCCACTGAAGATGTCCCTATGATATCACAGGCTCACAGGCAAACCTACTTGTGACTTTGGCAGTAGAACGTTCCTTCAAATGCTAATGTCGCTTATTTGAAACAAGACCATCTTATGTCAGCCTACCTGAAGCAGTTGTGAAGTCTCTGGTGTGATTGACCGAGATGGATCCAATGTAGAATATGCGGTGTATGCTGGGGACCACATACGACACGTTTCCCATGTCTGAAGACCCTGTCGAAGCGTTAGAAACGTCCGGCATCCCGTACTTCTCAAAGTCCACCCCGACTGACACGGCATTTGTTCTGTATAGATCAGCGACTGTCATGTTGTTCACCATGTCTAAACGGGGACGCGTGGACCAGTTTATTTCTGCCTGGAAGTTTTGCAAAAAATACTTCATAATTTCCATCTGCCACTGCAACTGTGCTTATGTTCTTTAAAAACAAGTCATAATTTTTTTTTATATTAGATGTGTCATTTGTGTTTCTAACTTTTTCATAATCTTCCAAAAATGTCTTGGTTTAATACGATGAGGTTTTCTAAACTTATTGCATTGAATATTGTTTTGAAATTGGTTAGATGTTAAGATCTGAAAACATTAATATATTCTAGGGACTGAAGCATCATTTAAACAACAATCAGATCCATGTCTCTCACAGAAAAAGCAGGAAGTAGAGAAATTTATTAGGTTATAGGTGCTTGTATAACTAGAAGACCCCAAATCATATCTTTATAGCATGGCCATAAATTACTAAATTACACACACACACACACACACACACACACACACACACACACACACACACACACACCACGACCCTGCATCAGATTAGATTTGATCTTTTTTATATAAATTTGTTTTTGCAACAAAGGAAAGCTGGTTTCCTTTCAATCTACTTATGAATGTTTTACTTCACGCAAGAACCAGGATATAATCACCGATTACACGGATCGCCTCTGGAAAACTGTTCGCAGTCTAAAGCAACCATTTCAAGCATAAAAAAATCATGGAAAACATAAATTGAGGTTAAAACTGACCTTTGACAGCTTGGCCAACGTGACTGTACAAAAAGGTAATAAAATACTAATATATTAGTTATTTCTACAAAATCAAAGCCGAAAAAGTACAGTCTGTGATACAAACTAGATA
>JAECUM010023986.1:0-18631 GCA_016617855.1 Megalonaias nervosa
TTTATTAATAATATCTATACTGGCTGTTTAATTCATAGCAGCAGAGCGTGGACGACCAATACTGAGTGACCAGACAAGTAAATGAAATCGCATACAAATTTGAAAAAAATACGTCAGCGATTGATAACAAAAACTGAGCTAACCCAAACGATTTATTATCCGTTCTCAACCGTATGGAAATAATCTTGGTTAGAGGCTTTGGTTTAGCGTCATTGACCTTTTTTTTAGCCTTCGTAGGAACCTTTATTTTTGTAAAATAAGGTCTCAGGCAAAGTGGTCTGTTCACCCTCCCTGCTGCTGAACCATATAAAGCGGGTTGTTCTCCAGTCTGACCATCCACTGTTGACTCGTCAACCTATGAAGATGCCTTCCAGACTAGCCCAGCTGAACGAAGCTTACGTCAATTTACATCGTGTCAGGCTAAACCTGATACCGAAACCTGAAGAAATAGAGAATGTCAGGATGTTATCCATAGCCCAAGACCTCACAGAAGAGGTCTTTAGAGAGGAAATTAAGAACAAGAAGAACGGACTGAGAAGTACAGACTTCAGAAGAAACAGAGAGAAGAATAACATCAGCAAGAACCAGACAGAGGTTTTGTGGACTGTCGAGTAGACACCAAAGAATTCTCTTTCTCTTTTCACAGAAGCAGGCCGTATAGTATAGGAAAGCCTGCTGCCAGACGGGGACGCAATCTTAGTAAAAAAAAGATTGCCATTACTCCCGTTAACAAAAAAAAACAAAACAGTCCTTTTCAGGGCTACCCAATACTCTCGGAAAGACATACTCATTCAATTTGCCAAAATTGTAATTAGAAAATAGAAGTGTGTCTATGAGCACTTCATTTCTTTTGTCAGTAAAACAAAAAATCAAACCTTTGTTTTCTCTGTCTTGTCCAATCGTGTCTGTCTGTGTTTGTAAGTAAAAAGTAAAAAAATAAACGTGAGTGCTTCTTTTAAGTCCGCGCGTTTCATGTGATGGCAAAATTTGGGTGATAGAGATGTTTATTTTCACGTCCGTGCTCCACGAACATAAATCCAAGCGCACGTCAGTCTGACTACCATTGTGGCCTAATTCACTTCTAAGAAGATGAGTAACAGAGCTGAAAAATTGTTGGAACTTCAAATGCATTTGGAGTATGCCAGGCGTCTTTTAGACGAACTGGCTAGGGAAACACTAGAAGAGAAAGCCAAAATAGAAGAGGAGGAGGAAAAGAGAAAAAAGAAGAAAGAGAAGGAGGAAAGGATCCGGCCTCACCTCTTCATTTTACCTCTGTGTGAGGTGAAACCTGAGGTGAGGACACCTCCAGCAGCAGCAGCACCAATGCCAGCACCAGTACCAAGACTCGCTATCTACCAGATGGAAAACTGGGAGGAAATTATGGAGGAATTGGAGAGACAGCGGGAAGAGTGGGAGCCGCAGCGCCCACAAATTCATCCCCAGGTCTTGAACAGAAGACAGAGGGATCAAGTCTTCACTATCCCACAAACGGAGGAGTGGGATAGTGAAGCCAATCAAGCTCCGTCTGCGCTCCCAATCACAAATGTGAATTGGGAGAATGACTGGAGCCAGCGATGCGTGTGTGGATCCAGACCTGGGAGGTGCCGACATTAGCCGGGTGCATCTGAAGTTCTGAAAAAACAGCCCTTCTCAGGGCTAACCAGATCTCTATAAAAGAGAGACTATTCAATTTGCCAATTCGTGTGAGTGTAGTGTAGTGTGACTATAAACACTCACTCCTTTACTGATGTGTGTGTGTGTGTGTGTGTTTGCATGCGCGTTCGTTGGTGTGGATAGTATATTTGTGTGTGTTTTATGCTTGCTCGTTCGTTGGTGTGGATAGTATATAATGTGTTTTTCTTCTCATCCCGATTGTGTGGATAGTATATTTGTGTGTTTTATGCTTGCTCGTTCGTTGGTGAGGATAGGATATTGTGTGTGTTTTATGCTTGCTCGTTCGTTGGTGTGGATAGTATATAATATGTCTTTTTCTTCTCACTCCGATTGTGTGGATAGTATATTTATGTGTTTTATGCTTGCTTGTTCGTTGGTGAGGATAGTATATTTGTGTGTGTTTTATGCTTGCTCGTTCGTTGGTGTGGACAGTATATCATATGTGAAGTGAGTGTAAGGGATGTTTTCCCTCACGTCCGTGCTTGAAGTATGTAAAAGCATAGCGTTCGTCATTCGCGCCATTCTGGGGGGAGAAAATGGCTGCCGTCTTGAGAAGACGTGTTTTTTAGTGCTCTGAAAAATTTTATATTCAACGAGAAATTCTTTCCACAACCCCTAAGGAACGACGATATAACGTCACGGACAAATACTTATTACTGGATTACAGTTGGAGATTCCACGGGATATTCTTTTTTTAGATTGGACTTTATAAATTTTCCAAAGTGAATAGCTTCAAAGTGCACAGGGCTTAGGAACGCTGACAAAATTCACATATTTCTTGGGAACTGGAGACAAAGACTAACCCGGACAGACAATAAAACATCATATTTAAGGTATTTATATATGCATACTTGCTAAACCATTACAAAACATTATCTTTACGAAGTAACTATTAAGTAAATTATCTTTTTCCCTATTTTATCGTAACGATTTAGAACCAATATCCCCTACAGTAGCAGTCATCTTTTTGGACGGTATAAACAAATAAATTTTATTCCTAAAACAGTTCATATAACAGTTATATTGTTTATGCCAGAGCGCTTTTCTCTAAGCGTCTATTTTTAAATTTACATTTCCCGCTATCGGTAACTTAAATTACTAGCCAGCAGGCGCCATTCATTGTATTATTCCTAGCAGACGACATTTATGGTAATCTCGCTATCATAAGCGCGCCCAAAATTACAACCAATCGGAGCGTTCCACACAAAACATACTGTGGTAGTCAAGTCATATCAAACTGTAACAGGCCTCCATAAGCAACGCGGCATCACTTATGTAAAAACAACATTATGGTGATGTGATTATGATTTTTAACGTAGCTTTAACAATTTTTCAGTCATATCGCTAAGATGTCTGCAGTGTGGCAGTTTATAGTGATGTCTAGCACTGGGGCATCATGCCGCAGACATGTAGCATGATGTCCCACCGAGTCACATTATCCTGACACCAGGCCGACCAGTCCTAACACTAACCTCTTAATGCTGAGCGCCAAGCGAGGCAGCACAACATTACGGTGTGGTGGTGTTAAGTTACTTCATAAATAAACCTGCCTAAATAATTTATTCTAACCATTTGACATTGATATATCTCTCAGTACAAGTATAACAGTTACCAAATTATTCTCACACTTCATATTAAGCAATCATTCTCACACTTCATACATTAAGCGCTCTTATATTATTATTATTGTCATTGCCAGGGACTTATCACGAATTCAGTAATTGTTATCAAAATTATTTCTATTTACACTATCATTCACACAGTACATCACCTTGTTCTGTACAATAGAATTAACTCGACACAAGTATTATTAGGTCCAGTCTTATTACCTTTTAATTATTATTATTAATCTATCACACACATCACATCTTCCACTCACACTCACCCTTCAGCAATTGTTATTGTTATTGTTATTATCTTACTATCCTTTCTACAGTAAAAAATATAAACAATTATCTAATTTATTCTCAAATTACATACATGTAAAACTATTATTTTTATTATAATTGCTGTTATTGTCAGGCACTCATCAGGACTTAAGTTATTGTTGTTATTATTTTTATCTACACTAACATTCATACACTACATCACCTTGCTCTGTACAATAGAACTAGCTAGATATAAACATCATTATTTATAGTCTAGTTACCCTATACTTTTTATTATAAATACTATTCATAAATTCCTAATATCATATCTCACACACCCCCACTCACCAGTAAAATATCATTCCATATCAGGAAATATAAATCAAAACCAATTTATAGTCACATTCTCCACCTTTCTTACATTAAGCTCTATCACAGTTATTATTAACAGTATCATTGTTAGAGACCATACAGAAATTGACACTATAAACAATTATTCAGTTTATTTGCACATTTGATATACTAAACACTATTATTATTATTATTGTTATTACCAGGGACTTATTAGGAACCCAGTTATTGTTGAAGTTATTAAATCTATTCACACTAACATTCATATACTACCTCACCTTGTTCTATTAACTAGAACTTATTAGATATAAGTATTACTAGTTCTATTATTATTCCCTTTAAATTCTTATTATTAATATTATTAACCAACCACACATATCAACACATATCACTCACACTCACCTAAAAAACATATCACAGCAGAAAGACTAACTAGATATAAGAATCATTAATTCTATTATTACTACTTTTAAATTTTATCTTTACTATTATTCATTAACCTCACATATCAATACATACCACTTACACCCACCTATCAACAAATAACATTCCACAGCAGGAAGTATAAATAAATATCGAATTTATTCCTACATTTCACACATTAAGCACTATTACTGTTAATATTATCATTGCCATTGCTAGTGATTTTTCAATCATTTTTATTGTTGTTATTATTATTGTTATTACCAGGGATTTATTAGGAGCCCAGTTATTGTTGAAGTTACTACTTCTATTCACACTAACATTCATACACAACATCACCCTGTTCTATTAACAAGAACTAATTAGATATAAGTATTATTAGTTCTATTATTATTACCTTTACATTTTTTTTATTATTAATATTATTAATTAACCTCACATATCTACACATATCACTCACACTCACCTAAATAACATATCACAGCAGGAAGTATAACTAGATATAAGAATCATTAGTTCTATTATTATTACCTTTAAATTTTATTTTTAATATTATCTCAGAAGAAAGTCAAACGAGTACATTTTCCATTTTTACATATTAACACTATTATTACAATTATAAAACTATTCCTAGCATCTACCCATACCCTTTCTTATTGTTATTATTAACATTATCCCCAATATTACCTGAACTGCTATTATTACCATTATCAAAATTGTTATCATTATTATTATCTTTTGTATTATTATTATTATCATACATTTACCTAATACTAGGCATTTTAACCATCCCTAACTAATATTATTATTCTAGCTATTATTACTATCATATTAATCATCACTAACCACTACCCTTATCCCAGTTATTATTACTATCATATTAATCCTTCCAAACCACTACACTTACTTTAAATTACTATTATTAATACTATTATTATTATTATTAATAGTATTATTATTACCATATTTATTCCTACCAGCCATATTATTCTCATGTAACTAATAACATTACATTGTTTTCATTATCATTATTATTATTAATATTATTATTACTATTTATTACTATTATTACTACTGCTACTAAATTTATTAATACTCCCCTGATTAAAAATTCTATTTTTATCCATAATAAAATCTCATTAATCAATAACAATTCCTACATATACCCTGCCAAATACAGACTTCACATCACATACTCACCTATACCATATTTTCTAATTTCTTAATTATTGCTGTTGTTATTGTATTTTTCTTTTTTCCTGTTCATTGTTAACATCTTACCTCTAACATCCAAACAATACATATCTCAAATATGGCAACACATCCAACCCAAAAACTGAAACACAACAACTCAAGAAGACAGACAGCAATTACAGCCTACAACCTTGGAAGGAAAATAAGGAATATAATGACAGCAAAAGCCACCCAAATTACCAAGGATACCATCGACTGTTGCAACATCAGGACCACCCACATTGGAACCTTCCCACCAACCTCATAAACCATGGCAATCACCAGGACAGGATAGACAGTTAAAACCATAGAAGATGCAATCTCTTCATTGCAAATAGCTCCAAGGGAACCACTTATACCAATCCCACAAGTGAAAGATTTCTGCACTATGCATCAACGGAGAGTGGACGCAACTACTAGAGAGTCAGAAACGCCAACCCCAACTACATACTGCAAGAGGAAACTTGAAAACAGTAGTATATGCATCCCCACCAACCCCAAAAAGAAATACACACCTAATGATGACCAACAAGCAGGACCACCAAACTACGCTTCCCAAACCACAATACCGAAGACATCAATGCCCGAACATCATCAAGTACCCACACCATATACATCAACAACTACACCCATCACACTCCAACCTATATGGGAAATGGACTTTGAGGATCAAGCAAGAGGACCAAAAGGAAAACAACCCATTAAAGGAGGGAATAAAACTAAATCAACTGTTAAAAGTCATACCCAATTTAGTCATAGTGAAACCAACAATATTACAAGACTACATAATATTTCTAACACATCTTCAACGGACAACAACACAACAAGTCTACATGATTGGTCAACTAGAGCTTCTTCTGACAGCAAGAGACAAACAAAACATCCAAACCATCTCACACTATTCCTACACAGCAACGACCGAAACTTCCGCAACATCAACACGATCACATTAGCTAAACATCTACAACAGCACAACAACAATCTATTCCATATATTCCCCCTGTACAACAACAGCATATTGATAAAATGCACCAACAGACATCAATACAAAAAATATTTAACTATTAAGGAAATCCATGGTATTAAAGTTAGTGTCCAAAAGCACTGGGGTAAGTATGACACATACATAAAGAGCAAACACAGGACCCAACTCAACAAAAGGAAGAAATACTCAACTCAACGTACAAAGCATCAAGGAATTCTCCAGACAACACTAAAGATATGGCAATGGATTTGCAGAGGTCTCTACAAAAATCATGCAGAATTAGTAGCAGCAATCAACGATTCAACTCAACCACCAGATATAATATGTTTACAGGAAACCCTGCTGCCAACACATTGCCAAGCACCTCCGTATATCCGAAACTATGATCTTACTTTTTTGAAAAACAGACCGACTGGAGTAAAAGGAGGAGGATTGGTCACATATATCCACAATACTATACCAGCGGCCACAGAACTACTTATTCCATCAAGTACTGAACCTGATCGGATAGAGTGCCAAGGAATACAGATCACCCTAGGAAGGAAAAAGTATGACATCTATAATACCTACTATCCACCAGGAAACACCACAGACATCAGCCATAAACTACAACAGATACTACGTCACCAGGGACAACATACACTTCTCTGTGGAGACTTCAACGCACACAGAAAGGAATGGGGAAGCTCATACACCGATTATAGAGGCAAAAAATTGGAGCGTTTCGCCAGGAAGAACAAACTCAACATCATCAACACCGGCACCCCAACAAGATTTAACTCAACTAATGGACAGCTTAGTACTCTGGATCTCACCTTCGCCTCACCATCGATAGCACAAATATCGGAATGGAGGGTCCTTGATGAAAGTACTCTGGGAAGTGACCACTTCCCAATCAGTACAACTCTCTTTTTAAAACGAGACAGAGAACAACAAAGATTCCCTCAACGTTGGAAACTTGAACAAGCGGATTGGAACCTATTTCAAGCAAGCCTACAACATAAATAACTTGAGGATATTAATGACCCGAACCCAGATAAATTCTACACCAATCTTACCACGGTGATTAATGATGCAGCAAAGGAAACTATCCCCAAGACAAAGGAAAACTTGCTATTCGCAAGCCTCCATGGTGGACAGAGGAATGCAAGACAATTATACAAGACAAGAAAAAGACCCTGGCCAGATTCAGACGAACGCATACAGCCATAGACCTACAAGCCTACAGGCAGAAAGAACATCAGACCAAAGAAACAATCAAAACAGCCAAACTCACCTCCTGGAAAACTTACTGCTCAACCCTCAATTACAAGACATCTTCTAAGGAAGTATGGGCAAAAATTAAAGCTATTAGAGGAAAAGCTCCAACAACAATACCGCGTCTAACAGGAACCCAAACCAACCAGGAAAGAGCAGACATATTAGCTACGCACTTTGCCCAATCCAGTAGCAACAGCAATCACACCCAAGAATTCATGATCCAACGACAGAAAATAGAAACCACATACCACCATTAATTTACAGATCAGAGCCCGGAGCAGGAAACGATTTCTTCCCCTCTCAACGACAACTTCACTTTTCAAGAATGGAAGCAAGCACTACAATTCAAAAAGAATACAGCACCTGGACCAGATCAATTAGGATACTCCATCTACAAGAACTTACCAAGGAAATCACCCTAGCCCTCATAAACAGCATCTGGGACACAGGCATTATACCAACTACCTCGAAGGAAGCAATTGTCATCCCCTTACCCAAGGGCGGGAAAGATCCACAACAAACATCTTCCTATCGACCAATCTCTCTCACCAACGCCATCAGCAATATAATGGAAACCATGATCAACAACCGCCTCAAACATCATTTAGGAATGAACAACCCCCTATCCGAGAATCAGAGTGGATTTCGCAACAACAGATCAACTTTGGACCAACTTTTAAGACTGGAAGCAGATATCAGGCTGGCATTCCAATCGCCAAAGAAAAGCAACAGACATGTTATTGCCATTTTCCTGGATTTAGAGAAAGCTTTTGATTTGGTCTGGAGCAAAGGACTCATCTCAAAGCTAAATCACTATGGCATAACAGGACGCATGCACACCTGGATCTCATACTTTCTCACAGGACGTCAAAGAAAAGTCAGGATAGGAGATCAACTGACTAACTCGTACACTCTGGAGAATGGAACTCCACAAGGGAGTGTCATTAGTCCCACCTTGTTCAACATAATGGTAGACAGTCTATCTGACTATGTGGACAAGGCCATCACTATCTCCCAGTTTGCAGACGACAGCGGAATTTGGAAAGCGGGAAACCCAGCAAATTCCCAGTACATACGCCATCTGCAACAAGGTCTGGATTCTGTCTCACGATGGGCAACCAACTGGGGATTCAAGATTTCATCAGGAAAAACAGTTGCGATGCTATTCTCAACTCGCAGGAAAAAGAACCAGCAATATCCTCTGCTATACATTCAGGGACAACCAATAACATTTGTGCAACAGACTACATTCCTTGGTATGGTACTGGATGAAGCACTTACACGGACTCATCATATCCAAGAATTAGCTTCAAGATGCCTGCAAGACGTCAATATTCTTCGACATCTCAAAGGAACCACATGGGGAGCAGACCAAGCCACTCTTCTGAAACTATACCAATCACTGATAAGAGCCAAACTGGACTACGGCTGCCAGATTTACGACTCGGCCAACAAGTATCAGCTAGCCAAGCTGCATAGTATTCAGCATAAGGCACTTAGAACCTGCACGGGAACACTACCAAATACATCACTGGAAGAACTACAAGTCATCACCGGAGAACTGCCGTTAAATCTCAGACGAAAGGAACAGATTCTACGTTATGCCATCAGGATCTCATCACACCCCATTTCCAATCCAGTGAGACAAACCACTGAAAGATTCAACATCCCCTTCAACCCAAGGTACTCCAAACAGCCGTCAGCCGCCAGGAAGATACACACTCTTAAGATGGAGCTGAACATCGCAGAATTACAAGCAGAACCACTAATCAACATAGACCCTACTCCATGGAAAAACACCACTCCACACATTAATTTTCAGGTACACAAGATGGAACGGAAACAGCATAACCCATGGAAGTTATTGGCAGGAATCCACACATTACTGGATGAATTATATACTCAGTACACTCACATCTACACATATGGATCAAAGTCACAAGAACCTAACCGAACAGCAGCTGCAATGGTGGTACCAGCTCAGAACATCACAATCCGGGCCAGACTTCCAGATGGCACCGTTATATACACGGCAGAACTATGGGCAATCTTACAGGCTCTTAAATGGACTAAATCACATGGAGAACGGCAGTACCTCATCATCCATGACTCCCTGAGTGTACTTAAATCCATAGAAACAGGCTCATCTAAAAGCAGGAAGAATATGCTCCAAGAAACCCTGATGCGTCTACGGGAATTGGAATCGAATCATTTCCAGGTAGAATTCCTATGGGTATCCTCACATATTAACCTCGTTGGAAACGACAAAGCAGATAGAGCACCTAAGCAAAGTCTACAGGACTCAGATGTACATCCACTAGACCCCAGTGTTCAAGAACTCTACAGCCCAGTCACCAAAGCCATTAACCAACAATGGCAGCGCCAATGGGATCTTTCCGACAAAGGAAGGAAACTACACCAACTTCAACCAAGCATCAGAAGAGGGCCTCCTATTCATCTGAAACTTTCTCCAAGGGATCAACAAATCATAAATCGATTGAGGACAGGTAAAACACTCATAAGAACCAGCCATGGACCAGACGCCAGTCTCAACTGCCAGACATGCAATCTTCCAGACACCATTGAACACATCTTCAACGACTGCAGACAATACACTCGATCAAGGAAAATATTCACTGACTTCCAGGCAAAGATAGGAGCACCAACCACATATCCCGACTGCCTCGACGTAAAGAAAAATTATGACCTGCAGAGTACATGCAACAACATCATCAGCTTCCTCAAGGATGTTAATAAATATCAATATATATAATAAATTCATAACAATCTTTACTCTTCATACCCATATCACATTTTAATATACATATTAGAATTGATGAATAAAGAAATCAATATTCTTGACTCCTTGTTACTACAATTTATATTCCAATAATGTTTTCTACACATTTTACGTTTCCTTATCAAATGAACTAATTTTTACTCTTTAGTACCAATATGAAATTTTAACATAGATATTAAAATTGCTGAATAAAGAACTCCATATGATATTCTTGACTCCTTATTACTATAATTTATATACCACTACTATGTATTATATGCATTTTACATTTCCTTATCAACTGAACTGTTACAAGTCAGACATCTAACACACCTTGTTATCAAATAAAATAATTAAAGTTAACATGTTGAAGAAAGAAATACTAGCACTTTACTCGATCTTATCTACCCCGAAAAAAAACAAACAAAAAAAAAACAACAAAACAACTAACTTTAGGATTTGATACACCACCAGTGTACAATAAACCTAATTAGCATCATTAACTTTATTATCTAAACTCACATACACTAGAAAATTCCCTACAATGTGGATCAGACAATGACTTGGACGTTACCAGTACTTGAGACAGAACATGAATATACAGTGTTTCACAAGACTAAAAATTCCATCCTGTGACACACAATTGACTCTATATATTAATTAAAAAAAAATAAAAAAAAAACCAAAAAAAAAAAAACTTTTAATAATACATCTTTATATAACTTGGTATATATGTGTTCTCATGCTCACTATTGACAGGGGCAAACAATATCAGTCTATATATACTTATATGTGTATGCTTGGTCAATACTGAAGTGTCACCAATAACATACTAGTGATGTAGTGATTCAATGATTCAAGGATCAAAAAAGCTACAAGATGAAGCAACATCAATGGATGATACAGGGCTTAAATGTGCAATAAAACTACTTAAATCATCACTTGACGCACATGGTTATAAAGGTTATTACCTCGACAAAAGCCCCAACCATATGCAGCACAAATAAATACCCAGGAGGAAAATTCAAGAAGCATGACGATACCAGAAGAGGAGGATTGAAAACAACCAAATCGCAAAGTATCCCAGGAAATAAACCCAAATAGGAAATCAGAAGAAGGAAAGAGAAGAAATGGAAAGAGAAACTATGGCAGACGCAACCATACAACAGGAAACCCAGATGTCTAACATTATCCTTAATAGATGAATACAACATACTGCAAGCTCCTTACAAAACAACAGAGAATAATAGCAGCTAAATATACGAAGGGGGATACAAATTAACAGAAATCTATACCAAAAAGGAGACTAAAATAACTTACAAATTTGCCACTAGAGAAAAGATGTAACTTTCACGTGCCAATACAGAAAAGATATAACCTTCCAATTATATTTGCCAAAATCAATCAAAGCAAAGGACAGTCCAGGATGCTTTACCTGCTGTCCAAAACTCCCCCTCCCACACGCATACAACAACACCTTGGTAACGTAACATAAGAGTCAGTCCAGGACACCCCCCACCTGCTGCACTCGACTACACCGACAATATTAAATTTTTTTTTTTTTTTTTTTTATTTATTTTTTTTTTTTTTTATAGGAACAGTTCAGGACGCTCTACCTGCTGTTTCATAAGGATAAGTACGGAAATCAAGCTAAGGGACAGTCCAGGACGTTCTTCCTGCTGCCCCACAAACCCTTCCCACTCACATCCATCAGCACTTTTCAATAGCAAGCATGACACAGCAAAACAAAAACCCATCAATTTAAGGGATTAAGCAGATGGCTCTCTCTGCTGTCCCACAACCCCCTCCCCCGCACGCACACACACACACACCTACGTTGGGAACATCAAACAGGTGCTAGGGAAAATATACTAGCAATACCTGGGTGAATCCTGAACTCGGCAAGCCAGTGCTGAGCTAAGATTTCTCAACATGATCCCGACATAAAGGTGTGGAACATATCAAGGTAGGAGACAGACTAGAACACATCCCACCTGCTGTCTCCGAATTCCGGACAAGCTTAAAACTCCCTCTCCAGGATAGAGAGGGAACAACCAAGGTCTTCATTTCACAATCAGAAGACCAACACCAACTATCATGATCCTTTGGTTATATATCCAAAACATACCAATTATAATTATTAAGCGGAGTTAATGTAACATAGGATGGCACACATCCAGCGGATTGGCACAAATTAGACATCAAAGGTACGCTAAGTACACAAAATTCCAACATAATATTGATTCAAAATTTATAACTCATCATCATACGATTAATTATATAGCTGACTAATACAATTCTGGTATAGGGCTATCCATAGTCGCAACTGGATCTAACTTGACTTGACAGGTACAGGACCATCAGCTGATAAGAATCAACGCAAGGGGCAGTCCAGGAAGCTCTACCTGCTGTCCCACAACCCCTCCAATTCAACTCAGGAAGCTCTACCTGATGCCCCACAACTCTCAAATTTGCCGACAATCATCAAAGCAAGGGGCAGTCCAGGAAGCTCTACCTGCTGCCCCACAAACCCCCTCCCCTTATACACACACAGCACCTACGCTGGGAACATCAAACAGGTGCTAGGAAAATATACTAGCAATACCTGGGTGGACTCCTGAACTTGGCAAGCCAGTGCTGAGCTAAGATTTGCTACCATGACCCCGGCATATGGGTGTGGATTGAAGTATGATAAGGGACAGTCCAGGACACACCCCACCTGCTGTCCCAATGTCCCAAAATTCCGGACAAGCATTAAAACCCTCTCCAGGACAGAGGGGGAATAACCAAGGTCTTCATTTTAAATTAGAAGATCAAAAACAACCCATCATGATCCTTTGGCCGTGCGCTCAAAACAATATAACTATAATTACTAAGCGGTGCTAATGTTACATAGGATGGCATACATCCAGCAGACTGGCACATTTTAGATTTGCAAAGTACGCTCAGTACACAAAATTCCAACATAATATTTATTCAAAATTCATAACTCCCAACTATTAGATCAATTGCATAGTTGGCTCACACACTTCTGGTATAGGGATATCCATAGTCACAACTGGATTCAATTTGATCAAACCGATTTAGGGGTATCAAGGCTTTTTTGGGAGACTTGGGGCCTTCGGAGAGGACCATCAACATCAAGGAAGCAAGCCGAGACGTGGACTAGAGTTGGCTCTGGAGTCTTCGCCTGGGGGCTGTTGGGTGCTCTCTTTCTGGTGGCTGTCTTTTTTGGTTTGGTCCGTAAGGGACTTGAATCGCCGCCCTTTGGGGATGGGTGGGGTGGGGTTTGGTTGTTGCCTGTCTTGGGGTTTGCCTCGGTTGGTTGGGGTTGGGTTCTGGTATGTGGGTGGGGAGGCGGGCTGTTTCTTGGGTGGTTGTGGTGGGGCGGGGCTGGGGCCTGGGCGGGGGATTTGGTTGCTGGGTCTGTCATTTGGGGGTGATGGAGTGCGTCTGGCCGGGTACTTAAGGTCAAAAGGCCCAGACCGGGGCCAAGTGCCCTCTTAAAGGGGCAGCGGTCCAGCCCAGGATCGCAAGCAGTCGCAGAAGCCACCGAGCAATACGCGACTTTAATCCGTTCAGGTTCAGGTTCAGAAAGCCTTACATCTTCTATAAAAAGAAATACATCAAAAAGTAGAATTAAAGAATAACGATGACTAACCAACAAAACCGAATTTAATAAAGGCAATGCCATGTGTAGAAATGCCTCTCACTTTGTGAAGGTATTTGGATGTAATCTTCCATGCACCAACAACTTGAAAAAATGTATAAACAGAGAGAAACCTTAATTCAAAATTATTTTTTTTCAAAATTGTTTGTGTCTTTAGGGAACATACCTAAGCACTAATAAAGGGTGGAACAGGAAAAAATACACATAAAAGCTTTGATATTTCTGAAACAATGAGGGGATATTCCTACAGTTCTTAACCAGTTTCTGCCTCTTACTTTCTTCTCCTTTCTTTACGAAATGATGCGATCGTTACATCTTGACTGCTGATTCAGAAATGATTTAACCAAGTTCGTTCTCTCTGTTTATATACCACTCTCTACCTCTTGTTGTGACAATGACTTGGTATATTTCACAAGGGCAAGTGAAAGTCCAACAGTTAGGAACCCCTGGCTGACTTATGCGAACGACAATGGTGCGTCTTAAACGCCTCATGCATCTTGACGACCCTTCGATTCAAACCCTACCGCGAAATAAAAAAGTTGCAAGAAGAAAACCCAGATAGTTGGTGTCATCAAGAGAACTAGAAACGGTACTGTGCCGTTAGGACACGTACGTACTCCAGAAAACCACGCTACTCGACTACGATGTCTCATTCTCTCTGTCACTTCTACTTTGTCGTTGACCACGATGTCTACCAACCCTGATTTAACACACGTTTTTCTTCACTTTATATTTTTTAAAAAAATGTTTACAAGCCGTACAAAAGTTATGTGACTTTAGCTTTTGACACTTGCACAGACTCTTCACTTCACAAGTGTCACGAGAAAAATATCTATCCGATTTTTACCATTTTCCAAAACACGCACACTCTTGCAACTTGACCTGAAAATCTGTACTTCTTTAGTTGTGGATATCCCACAGGCCCGTCCCAGCATATATAGCTGGTTAAGAACTGTAGGAATATCCCCTCATTGTTTCAGAAATATCAAAGCTTTTATGTGTATTTTTTCCTGTTCCACCCTTTATTAGTGCTTAGGTATGTTCCCTAAAGACACAAACAATTTTGAAAAAAAAAATAATTTTGAATTAAGGTTTCTCTCTGTTTATACATTTTTTCAAGTTGTTGGTGCATGGAAGATTACATCCAAATACCTTCTCAAAGTGAGAGGCATTTCTACACATGGCATTGCCTTTATTAAATTCGGTTTTGTTGGTTAGTCATCGTTATTCTTTAATTCTACTTTTTGATGTATTTCTTTTTATAGAAGATGTAAGGCTTTCTATTGTTGTAATGGTATTTGAAACTCAAAGTTATGCGGACGTGAAGGAATAGACCCCGTTTGTTACTGCAGTTAGCTGTTATTCTGTTCATTCTAATCATGCTTGCCTTATATCTTTGTTTTATAGATCATATTTCTCCTGATGTAAATACATGCATGAATAGACAAACAGCTTGGGTCATTATCTTTAAGGTTCACTGAACTTTAGCTTCTTTACTTCATACAAACCCCTGATTCACAAGTTTGTCTGACCGCTAGGCGATAAAAAAAAAAAAAAAAAAAACAACAAAAAAAAAAAACAAAAAACAAAACAACAAGAAAAGTAAAACTAACGCAAGAACAATCGTACCCTGGGCGATCCCACGGAAATTATTTCTGTTTTTATGGTCAAATACATCACAGCATATTTGGATGAATTGTTCTGTGAGAACTTTACTTCCACGTTATCAAAAAAGGAGGAATTTTTAGTTGCCTACATCTTCAGTTCACTCGTGTGATATTTAATAATGGTATTTTTTCCTGTAGATGTGATTATCTAAGTGGAATGTGTGTTTCTTTGAATCTTTCTTAAGGAAAATATACCGTAAAAACAAACGTAAGTGTCGTGATATTTTTTACAGTAGGAATAACATTCTCTCTCTCTCTCTCTCTCTCTCTCTCTCTCTCTCTCTCTCTCTCTCCGCCATAGTAGTTTTGATTGAAATCCTAATGGTATCTGTTCCCGTTTGAAGATACCTCTCCAAAATTGTGATCAGTAGTCACCATAATTATGTGAACTCTTCCGTTTGTCATGTAATTTTTTTCAAAAAGTTACACCCGTAAATTGTAAATCAGTCAATCGTTGGATGAAATAAAATCTTGGGTAGACGAGCCTGTACAATTCAGGTATCTTAGCTTTATCCTTATTTTGGCACTGCACTGTGTCACGGAAAAAAAAATTCTAATATAAGATCTACCGTGTTTTTTTTTTTTTAGAAAGGAAACAAACGCACGACTTTTTCAAGAAAGACGCGAGTGACATTGCACTGTATAATCCTGCCTATGGTTAACTCTGAATTCTAAAACTAAAACATGCGTTCAGAAAAATATAACAATGTTTGACCTATTTTCTCTCAGTTCAGACTGTCGATACAACAAGGCGCGTTTTGGTGCTGCTTTTTTTATTATTTTTTTCCTGCCCTTAGATTTGTGAAAACTTTGCAACATTGTTGGTAGCGTGTGCTGCGAAACACACGACATCTCTTAAATTTGGAATATAGAGCAAATGTTAAGCAGTCAGTCGACAATAAATATCACACTACCTTTTTTTATCAAATTGATAAAATGAATGAAAACAATGAACATTTTTCACATAGACTGTATGGTTGTCTTCATTATCTTTTCCTATAATACCGCGAAATATAACAGAACCAAAAATGGTGTGCTTCTTTTCTGATTTTTTTCTTTACCATTCTTTCTTTCTTTCCGTAATGCTATTTCTGTCTGCCCATCTCTCAAAACACTAGTCTCCAGACTTACTGTCACCCAATGCAGTAACACCTGTGTGCGTGCGTGCGTACGTATGTGTGTATTAGCTTTCGCTTACTCATATATCGTTTGTACAAAAATTTAATAAACAAATAAATAGCAACCATTGACTAAACCATTTAATTTCACCATGTAGATGTATGTCATCGTTCTCAACTTTTCTGCAAGTCACTTTTGAGGCTACTAGATTGTAAAAAATAATCTTCATGAGGTACCAAATGAAATTTTTTCCTTGGCCTTGTTGGTTCCTATCAACAGATACAAACGCGAATGCATGAAACTTTGTATAGAAATGAAACAGGTGACACGGACGCGAATGCATAAACTTTGTATAGAAATGAAACAGGTGGCATGACGTCACGGTACTTGCTACATTGTTGCAAGTGTCCAGTACCGTGACGTCACCCTACCTGTTCCATTCCTCTTGTCGCTATACAAAATTCCCATTGTCCGTATAGTGCCCCAATAAACACTCACTCCTTTACTGTTGTGTGTGTGTGTGTGTGTGTGTGTGTGTGTGTGTGTGTTAGCTTTCTCTTACACACATATCGTTTGTACAAAAATTTAATAAACAAAGAAATAACAAGCACTGACGTAAACCATTTAATTTCACCGTGTAGGCGTATGTCATCATTCTTAACTTTTCTGCAAGTCACTTTTGGGGCTACTAGATTCAAAAAATAATCTTCATGAGGTACCAATCGAATTTCTTTCTTCGTTGGTCTTGTTCGTTCTGTCATTCTATCAGATTGCCACCGTTTTTTCTCTCTCAGTCTCTTAGCAGCAGTGAGGGTGAACAGACCATTTTGCCTGAGACCTTATTTATGAAAAATAAAGGTTCCTACGATGTCTGAAAATAAAGGGTCAATAACGTCAAACCGAAGCCGCAAACCAAGTACATTTCGTTGTTGCGGGCGGAGACCGCGTTAACGAAGTCTTGTGGGTTAGTTCGTTTTTGTTATTCGTTGTTTGACGTGTATATTTCCAACGTTATGCAACTCGTTTACGTCTAGGTCACGTACGCGTGGTCTCACCCTCTCTGCTGCTATAATTAAACCATTATTATATCAATAATGATTGGTGAAGTTCACTCAGCTAGACTAGCTCGAGAGTTGTTGTTGTTGTTGTTGTTGTGGGGCTTAACGCCATTTTTCAGCACACGATAGGCTATACATGGCGGCCAGTATTAATGGTGGAGGAAGAAACCGGGAAATCCCCGGAAAGAACCACCGACCCACGAGAAGCTACTGGCAAGCTTTCTCACATATCCACATTTGCCGAATCCTAGACTCGAACCCACGCAGACAGAGGTGAGATGGCAGTGATCCGTAACGGAGTGCGCTTTAGACCACTCGGTTAGCTCGAGAGCGATTAGAGGCAATACGAAAATATCTTCCACTTCATAACGGCGTTAAACAACAACTACAATCGCGTCAACAAACACAAGAAGAATTTGCAGAAGGTGCAGAAGAATTATTTAAACCCATTGCAAAGACTACTAAAGGTATTCTTCCCGTGTTGGAAAAAACCGCTGAAGCAAATGGAAAAATAGCAGAGCGAACTAAGAAAACAAAAAAAAAA
>JAECUM010023987.1:0-16811 GCA_016617855.1 Megalonaias nervosa
GGAATAAAATTCTCGTGTTTACAATATAGCGGCTGAAAGACTAAGGCTAGTGTTGGTTTAGAAAACATAGGGTCCGATGGACCGAATGGCTAGTGTAGTCAATATCAGGTTATTGTTTGCAAGTTATCTGCCGATGGACCTAGAGATTGGTACAAATAAGACCCTAATATAAATAAAACAGGGACCGGCGGACCGATAGGCTATAATACATGAAATAGATTCCAATGGAGTGATATATAAGTGCAGACAACAAAAGGGCCAAAAGATCGAAAGCTTTATAAAGACAACAGTATCGCTATTTTAATCGAGAGAAAACACGGATCCTCACATCTCAGATGCTACAAAAGTAAGACACGGATTCTCAGATGTCAGATGCTACAAGAGAGAGAGAGAGAGAGAGAGACAGAGAGAAGAGTAAGACACGGATTCTCACATGTCAGAGAGAGAGAGAGAGAGAGAGAGAGAGAGAGAGAGAGAGAGAGAGAGAGAGATGGATCCTCACATCTCAGATGCTACAAGATGAATTATTTCAAACATTCCTCGAACTGATCTGGAGACGCAAAACGAGCAAACAAAGAGAGGGAATAAGGGTTATGATGCAAAATACTGACTTGAACAAGAGTTCTGGGCATCCACATTGCCAAATCTCCCTATTTTCCCGCATGAAAGGAGTGTAACATGGATGGAAAGAAGAATAAATAGTCATCTTGTTCGATTTTGTCACAAGGCTTTGATCACGAAGGCCCGATGTAATGTTATTGTTGAATGCAAAGATAGGCGTTGTAATTTGACACTATTTAACAAAAGGGGGTTTGATGTACAACGGTACATGATTTGAAAAACAGCTGGGAAGGCTGCTGTTTTTGGCATAACACAATGTTGGAGCACACGATAGGCTATACATGGCGGCCAGTATAACTGGTGCAGGAAGAACCCTGAAAACTCTGGAGAAGAACCACCAACCCAGAGGAAGCTACTGGCAAGCATTTTCACAACCCACACAGGTCTAACCAAAGATTTAAATCCACGGACAGAGGTGAGGCGGCGGTGTTGGACAAAGGCAAGCGCTTTAAACCACTCGGCCACACGGAGCAGGGCTGGCAAGGTTGTTGTTGTTATAATAATACGTAATCTCTTCCAAAATGAAGTCAACAACTTCACAATAGGAAAGATTAATTACAAATGTTTCCAAAGGTTAGGACGCTTGTTTATAACGGTAATAAATCTACATTGCTTTAAGGTTTTGATGATTTTGAACAACGTAATTTACCTCCAGTGGTACATTTTTAAAATAATTACTGTTTTCATCAGTACAATCTATGTCGTGAAAAGGGCATGTGATAAAAGCGAGTGATGCTCCTACTCGAAACTGGTATTGATCACATGCAAGTACCCTGTACCAAAATGAATAGTTCAATAAAGAAAACCACTGTAGATGAAACGTCTGTCCTTGCATGTAAGAGTAGTACTGTTGGATCTCCTTGGGTCTTATGATCGAACAATACTAAGCAGTATTCTGTCCATCGTTTAAGGATCTCCAGATCTTCTGTGAAGCATTTTCCTGATACGTCTTTAATGGTGGCAGTTTTCCTTTGTTTCACGGTTGCGATAACTTTCACCAGCTGATATGCCTTCTTGCTGTTGTTTCTGCTTAAATTGTCTTCGATTTCACAGCATTGTCTTTCTATCCAGCACTCCTTTGCCTTGTTTTTCCTGATCACAGGATCATCTATCTGTATTTTTAGCTCCCTCGTGATCGCTTTTCCCTTTTTCAGTTCTCTTCTTCTGTCCCATAGTTTAAGGACATCTGTTGTGACCCAAGGTTTCTTTGTTCCACAATGTTTGCCAATGATCACACTGGCTGTGTTCCACAGTGTTTGCCAATGATCACACTGGCTGTGTCGAATATGGTCGTTAAGGACTCTATGTCGGTGTCTTGGTTGCCCAAAGTTATCATAGGTGCAAATTTTCCACCAATCATTGCTTGGAAGGCTTCTCAGACTTTTGGATCTTTCGATTTTTTAAGGTCAAATCTGCTTCTTGGTTGGTTAGGCTTTTTGATCATATTTAGGTGGAGGCAAACGTTGCATTAATATATCATGATCACTTCCAATATCTGCTCCTTGGATACTTCGTGTTCTGGCAATGTTCAATCCTGTGCTAAATCATCTTTCCACTAAGATGTTGTCAGTCTGGTTGTGATGTTCTCCATCTGGTCTGTGCTAGGTCAATCTTCTAGATGCTTTGTGGGGGCCTAACGTGTTAGCTAGCACAGGATCGTTGTAGGCGTCAAACTCCAAGAGCCTGAGTCTCTTTCGTTTGTTTCTGCATTGCAGAGGGGTCCGCAAGTGCTTTGCCAGTTTGTCTGTGAGTCAGATCCCACCTTTGCACTCCAGTCTCCCTGTACAAACAAAATGTCCTTCGAGGGTGAGTCGTCAGTGACATCTTGCAGTTGTTGATAGAAATTCTCCAGTTCGGTGTCATCGTAGTTAGATGTGGGTGCATAGGCCTGTATGATTGTGATTTTGAAGGAATCGCCCTCAGGCGGATGGTATTAAGCCTGTTTGAGACTTGGCAGCAACCCATAATGCTGTTCACAAGGCCCTTGTTGACAAGAAATCTGACGACGTGATTGTGGTTGTCCTCTCTTCCGCTGTAGTAGAGCTTTATGCCCTTCATCTGTAGTTATTTCTCCAAACTTTATTCCAGCGCGCTTCACAGATACCAATAATGTTCCAGTTGTACCTCTCTCCATCTCATGTGTGAGTTCTTTCAACTTTCCCATAGCCCTCAGTGTTCTGACATTCTATGTACCGATGATGATGTTGTCTCTCCCACATATCTTGGTATTGGGGGCGGAAGGCGCTTGCATTGTTGATCAGGGCTGCGACCGATCCGGTATTGAAGAATTGCTAGTTGTCTTCCTGTGGTGCGTCAAGGGCAAGATACAGCCTGGCGGAGCCCATCCCTCTCCAGACTGGATGACCATAGCCGAAGACTACCAATGTAATGTGGCACGCCCTGGTCCTGAGCACGTGGTCGTTGAGCTCATCTTAGAGCCCTTCCGCATTGGCCGTTGACTTCATCGAGGAAGACGTCCGTCCAGTGATGCCATGATATCATCACACCCATAGTTGGAAGACTCGTGGGGGCGGAATCGTCTGATTTCGTCCCTTTCGGAGCCAATAGACCCGTACAAATGCCCATGATGATGATGATGATGATGATGATGTGAAGATGAAGATGATGACGATGATGAATATTTTCCGTAAAAATGTGTTAACACGGACTTTTGCAGAACGTAATATTGCTCATGCTCATGTTTAGTTTCGGATGTGCGTACATTGACAATACCAGCTTCTGACAGTGCAACGAATGAATTACCAAATATATACAATTTTTATAGAAAAAACAGCTCTTTTTCTACAATTTATCTCTGTATTCAAGGAAGTGAAAATGACCAAGCAGAGCTAGACGTATTTTGAGAAATGCACATCTAAAATAAGGCCACTCTGTATAATTTATAATTCATATTATACCAATCAATCATGCACCAAAACAAGGGAATTCAATATCCAAGAAATACAATATCTTTTTCAAGCAGCCAGTTATGTTAGTCAATGCGGGCTGACTGATTAGTTGATTATTTTGTTGGTATTAGTTGAGGTCCTCACAATTAGTTATTTTATATTTCTATAAAGATCATTTCACCGTCATAATAGATAGTCAGGATCCCCGGTCCTGGTGTGGCAGGATCAGTCCTGGTCAGGAGCTATCTCTTGATGACATACCTATCCTGTCTCGCACCTAGGTAGAATATAACGCTATTTAGCATTATACTATCTTCCATTCATGGTCCGTATCTTATCACATTTTTTATAAAATTAGTTGTATATCTGGTTATTTCCGTATATGTTGCTATATCTTTAATATTGTTAGTATTTATCAGAGCGTGTTCTGTAAATAGGCCATATTTATTTGGCATTATCTCTTTAATTTCCTTTCTTTCTTTCTCTGCATCATTACACTCCAGTATAACATGGTATTTGGTAAAGCCTTGCCCTTTACAAAGTGGACATCTCCCTAATTGATCTGTGATAATTCTTTGTACAACTATTTCATCCAACGGCCGTGTATGGTGTGTGTATGTAAATATATTGCTTTATATACTGGTCCGGAGAATTTTGCTTCACATTTTCCATTTTTGATTCTATTGTAATCATTGATTTTCAGTTCGATTTATATATTCATTTTATAGTTTGTTGACAGCATGTATCGTGTTGTTTTCCTTCCTGTATCGATAGATTGTCTCTGTATTTTGACATGACATTTTTTATGACATTTTACGTCTTCGGCGGTTTTAGAACTTTTATTAAAGTGTTATTCCTATAAATCTCGGGCCTATTCCTTATCAAATATCCACAAAAATAAACACATAAAGCTCCCCATTCATACTTCCTTGTCTGTTCTATATTTCAATTCTATTTATAATATTGGTTATTTGCACATTATTTATATTTCAGATTCTCATCCCCTCCCTGTTCTTTAGGTTTGTAAAGGTCATATCTTTGCATAAGATGTAATTTCTCTCCTCCCCTTATATATTTCATTATTTCCTGCTTTGAACGAAATCCTCCTGGGAGTTCATTGTTAGAGACGAGTGCATTTTATTGTCAAACACGCATCTGTCAAGAAAACCTCACGAGTTGTGTTTTCAATAATTAATAACATAAAATCAGCGACATGCATCAAAACATTCTTTGAAAAAGCAATTATTTATAGCTGACAATCTGACAAACTACCTGAGGTTAACTTAGGACCGGAAAGTAAGTGAATCCATGATTAGTATAGATGTTACGATTACAATGCAACTGATAAGTTAAAATATATGATTGGCGATAAAGTAATGAAAATCTTCAGTGACAGCGGGTCGTCAAGTATAACGGTACGAATTGCGCATGGCGCGGGAGGGGGGGGGGACAGCTCGGAAGGCTGGTTGCCATATACCCGGCATTAAGGAGAACATGAACCATCTGATTAGTGGCAGCCTCAGAGTGTCTAAGAACAAAATTAAATCGTGTTCTCAGGTTCTCGAACGCTCTTGATTTATCAGTGCTTTATGTTACAACTAAATGGTCTTAAACTAAGTAACAGACAGAAGTAAGACAAATAAATTTTGCTAAACTTAAAAAATAATTTATTTGTCTAATTTATAAAACGAAAATTTAAGTGGATCTTACAGTGTTATGAATGGAATCCAAAACAGCCCTAAAATGTTCTACACAAGTCCAAAGAATTGAGTGTTCTGAAATAAATTCAACGTCCTCGAATGCGTTGATGTTCCAACAGTCTTATCATGATGGAATTGTGGAGAACTCCTTTGAATTAATTCATAATAGTACCCAGACAATTTTTTAGACAAACAGTAATTTAACACTTTAAAATTCCAATAAATAATTTAAGCAATTGTTACATTTCAAATTATATCTAAACCAAACATTAAACACATCTACAGACTGATATTAAAACAAGAACGTAGGAATTAAGAAGGAATTAATTGATCAACCATTTCCTTATATACACCCTTGCGTCTCTATATCGCAATACTTTCTATGCGACTTATGTCACAATTTCTCATATTGCAACAGATCCCACCTGACTGAACCATCCAATTGTAAATTATCCCAAACTTGTCAACATGTTTGTTATTAGCATTGATTTTAAAAATTGTAAACACCTATTTATAGATCATATGTAATCTACAGAGACTTGACAAAAGTAAAAACACAATACATACATAATATTTATTTTTGGATAATTTGATAGCACGCAAAATAATCCACGTTTCCGAGACCTAGTTCATATCACGTGGATAATTCGCTAAAGAGAAACAAATATTACACCTATGTGCATATCATATGGTTATCTCCCTTACATCACAAACGTAATTTCTAAGACGTTGAACACATTTCAGTGCTTGTTTATGAAAACAAACGGGAGACTTAGTGTGAAATATTATACTAGCCCTAATTCACAATGCAGGTAAAAATCCAAGCCATCTAACTTAAGCAGGTCCGAACATTCATGCATCTATATGATTTTATTCACTGTGCTTCACTTGAAGTTTTGGTGTTCGTAAGGAAGGGATGTAGAAGTATAGACATCTTTGCCATTGTCCTTGGTCTGATGCGGCACTGCATCTTCATACTTATCTAAAGTAAGGTGATTGGACTTACTCATCTCAATATTCTTTGTTGTTGTCTCTTTTGATTTCTTCCTTATAAGTTACATGCCCGTTTTGGATGCACACTTTCTTCATGTTTTTAACTCTATTTCTCTTTTGATTCTTATCATTTTTATTTGGCCTTTTCTGTGTTTTTTTTCCGAAATATTCTCAAAATAAAAAACATAAGTACTTAGAAGCTAAAATGTACTACATTTGGTGAAAGAGTAGTTTATTGCCTAAATTCTATTCACTACACAAGGGGAGGAAATGTTTCTGTTCATGTTACAGAAAAGATAGGGTAGACTGAACTGTGTGAAAGGACTCGGGCTAGTGGGACCCGATTTATCGTCAGTGTAAAGTTTTGAAAGTCTATCCTTTTTAGAAAGATTTGGTGATTTACACGTGACTCTGATTTTAAGTTCTCCGGATACTGAAAAATATAGAGCACCTTCGTTTAAATGAAATCTCATTGGTGAAGGCGGAAAGGTACATATTAATTAGTACACGGACCTTTGATTTGGCTATTTGCATAATATTTACATGTGATTAATTTCATCATTCTAATCTAAGTTTAATAAGCGCTGATTTGAATAAAACACAATTCACTTTTAAAAGAGTTAATTTTATTTTTAAATAATGATATTTAGAGTAAAACACGAATATGATAATGGCAGTTGAAACAGCTCATTTCCGTGTACATTGATAACATGGCTTCGTATGTGATCAAACTAGTTTTGACAGCTAGACTAAGTACTCTTCCGACACCAAACTGGTTTTGACAAGCGAGACTAGATACACTTCTGACATCAGACTGGCTTTGACAAGCGAGACTGGATACACTTCTGACACCAAACTGGTTTTACAAGCAAGACTAGGTACACATCTGACATCAAACTTGTTTTGACAAGCGATACTAAATACACTTCTGACACCAAACTGGTTTTGACAAGCGAGATTAAGTACACTTCTGACATCAAACTGGTTTTGACAAGCGAGACTAAATAAACTTCTTATTTAGTATACAGCCATATTACAGATTATTTAAAAAAAATAAGTTTGACTAATAAATATATATATATATATGTATGCTATATATATATATATATATATATATATATATATATATATATATATATATATATATATATATATATATACAAAAATTACAGTACATACAGCAAACTAGAAACTAAATGGTGTAGGGTATTCCGAAGAGACAAAAAACAACAACTAAGCTAGATGTGAGTTGTAGTTTTTCAGACTTTAACAAACAAATCTGAGTCTCTTTGATACACGTGTCATAGTGTTCATTCATATCTAGATCATGTTGTATATTTGTTATGATTTGTTGAACAAAATATGTTATACACGTCGTTGACGCTACGTCTTGTGCCAGGATAACTCGTACACCTGTTTAGTTCTGACAGAGTTATCTTTATTAAGTAGAGTTATCTCTCTTAAGTACATGAGTTCTGTCCGCGTACAATTGCCATACAAAAAGTGTTCTCTACGAATAATTCGAGATACTCGTGCTGTGGTAGGACATAAGATATATTTATTTTACCAAATGTTAGTTTGAGATCCATATAAAAACATTTGGTGCCGTGACTCTTTCAAGCGCATGCTTTGAACCTTTTCAACTACCCTCGCGAGCACAACCTAGTGCTCAGATCGGCTAATTTTACTTCTGTCCATCAACGTTCACTAGGGGGCGAAAAACTAAAACTGGGGCACCGTAGACGCAAGAAACTCTCATGAAAGTCGTTGCTTTCCATTAGAACTTTCATTTCCTCACCTTGCTTCCTAGTTTCATGTCACTGAAGGGGTTCAGAGAACGTTTGAAGCAGGACACTTCGGCGTCCGACATGTTATGATCGACTTGACTATTTCGATCAGAATTGCGGGACTGCAAGAATTTTATTCTTTCGGCCCCAAAGCTATCTATACTTACATTATTTTCATTGGTATCTATTTCATCTCTATTATCCTGTCGTTCCTTTCGCCCTATTTTGTCCATATCAGGCTGTTGGTAAATCAGTTTCTATATTATGTACTATAACCTGAAGACCCATAGGCCCTTAACTTAACACCAGTCTTTTAATTCATCGGTCGTTATTTTTCTAAATTAGTGTCAGCTTCATGGTTTATCAGTCACGATGTATGCACCAACATTTCAGTTCACTCGAGTTTATGTTGTCTACACCAACCCATCGGACCCGATATCATCTAAATCATCATATCGGTCAGTTGGTTTATGTGATGTCGATTACACCAGACTGTCGGTCCCGATGTTCTCTGAACAGCTTTATCGGTCAGCTGGTTTCTGTCATGTCGATTATACAAGCCGATCGGTCCAGATGTCGTCTAAACAATCTTATTGGTAAGTTGTTCTGGGTGATGTCGATTACACCAGCCTATATCTCCATTGGTCCTTATGTTGTCTATCGATATCAGCTTGTATTTTCTGGTATCGAAATGTCCGTTCATTAGGTCTCTAGTCCGCACTCTCCCGATGTTTGCCTTTTCTACGTCTGATCTGCTGTAAAAGAAACATATGTGTTTTGATTATGATGCTCCAGGTTTTGCAGCTGGTGTATTCTTATTCAGTATTTTCTTCATATTTGATTGCTGATCAAGATCAGTCCAAAAATGTCCTGCGATACTTCTTATAAGCAGCCTATGCATCTAAATAACCTTTAATTTTTGAGCCAAATAAGTATTTTAATTTTCCTTTGCCCCATTTCTGATTTTAAAAAAAAAATCTACAGATCTCTTGGGATAAGTACGCCTTTGGGTTGTCGCATTTTGACGATGATTCCCAATTGTAACCTTATGGTGTTGTCATCATCAATTTTACATAATTCTCTTCTTACCTTAAATGTAAAGGTCTCAACAAATTCTGTGTAGGAACCTTCAAGCCAAAGGGAATGATCGAAATTCGGAAGAATAGGAGTCCATACGTGGTCGAGGAGTCTGGCGTAATTATTGTTTATGTCCAGTGCTGTCTAGATCCTGTCAAGGATATCATATGTATTTTTTCGGACAAAAGAATGTTTAAATTTGATATCATTTCAAAATTAACCATTGACATGACAATGGATACGTCATCAATAGTGCGATGGTAACTACTTCGCTCTGTAATCCCGTGGTCAAGGGGTCGATCGTATTACCGACAAATGAAACTCCACTTCAAAGATTATGCTGCTCTAACATCGTAGCTTTAGAAAATGTTTATTAGACACGAATAGGAGTCTAAATACAACAAATGATTAGACATGAATAAGAGTCTAAATACAGAAAATTGCAAGACATGAATAAGAGTCTGAGCAGAGTAAATGATTAGACATGAATAAGAGTCTGAATAGAGTAAATGATTAGACATGAATAAGAGTCTAAATACAACAAATGATTAGACATGAATAAGAGTCTAAATACAACAAATGATTAGACATGAATAAGAGTCTAAATACAACAAATGATTAGACATTAATAAGAGTCTAAATACAACAAATGATTAGACATGAATAAGAGTGTAAATACAACAAATGATTAGACATGAATAGGAGTATAAATACAACAAATGATTAGACATGAATAAGAGTCTAAATACAACAAATGATTAGACATGAATAAGAGTCTAAATACAACAAATGATTAGATACGAATAACAGTCTAAATAGAATAAATGATTAGACATGAATAAGAGTCTAAATACAGGAAATTGCAAGACATGAATAAGAGTCTGAATAGAGTAAATGATTAGACATGAATAAGAGTCTAAATACAACAAATGATTAGACATGAACAAGAGTATAAACAGAGTAAATGAATAGACACGAACAACAGTCTAAACAGAGTAAATAACTAGACACGAGTAACAGTCTAAATAGAGCAAATGATTAGACACGAATAACAGTCTAAATAGAGTAAATGATTGGACACGAATAACAGTCTAAACAGAATGAATTATTAGACACGAATAACAGTCTAAATAGAGCAAAGGATTAGACATGAATAAGAGTATAAATACAACAAATTATTAGACATGAAAAAGAGTATAAACAGAGTAAATGAATAGACACGAATAACAGTCTAAACAGAGTAAATGATTAGACACGAATAACAGTCTAAATATAGCAAATGATTAGACATGAATAAGAGTCTAAATACTGCAAACGATTAGACACGAATAACAGTCTAAATAGAATAAATGATTAGACATGAATAAGAGTCTAAATAGAGCAAATGAGCAGATATGCATAAGGGTCTACTACAGTAAATGACTAGACATGAATAAGAGTCTAAACGGAGTAAATGATTATACACGAATAAGAGTCTAAATAGAGTAAATGATTAGACATGAATAAGAGTATAAATACAACAAATGATTAAACATGGATAAAAGTATAAACAGAGTAAATGATTAGACACTAATAACAGTCTAACAGAGTAAATGATTAGACACGAATAACAGTCTAAATACAATAAACGATTAGACATGAATAAGAGTTTAAATACAACAAATGTTTTGTGCTGTTTTCTGCATTCCTAGTACGGTTTTATAAATAGAGTACTTGTTGACAATTTGAAATGCATACATTCGTATGACAAAAGCAAATATATCCCTTTATGGTTTTGATTTGATTTTGTTTCATTACTCTTAAGGGCGTGTCTACAGAAATTATTTTAGAAGCAATTTGGATTTGAACACATTAGTTTCAAAGGTATTAATGAAAGAATACATATTGATAATAGTCCTAACGACTATGGGTTCATGCTTTGATTGCAGATGACTCTATTTAAATCACGAGATGTTTCAAAGCATTAAGCATATTCTGAAAATAATACCTTTTTTCTTCTAAAGTTCATTCGTTTGTATGCTTCGTTCTTCTATCCCAACACTTCCTTGTTATTCCAATATCAACCCTCAAATAGGTTTAAGTCAAGTTCATAGTTTGATCTGTATTACAGTCCTGGGCAGCTTCTTCCACTGCGCGGGCCGGATAAGTGATTTTTTTTGTTTTAAAGAGACAGACTATGATGTAAATAAATGGATAGAACCAGGTCTCGGGCCGTAGTTTGCCCACCTCTGATCGTCAGCGACATTATGTTCTAAAATTACCAATAACAATACATCAACGTGTTGTTTTGGGTTCAGTCCAAATACTGGTAGATCAATTATGCGAATTCGTCTTATATAAAGAAGCAGGGTGTTAAATTAAGTTGTTCTCCTTATGTCAGGTTTTCTCACTTTGGCTCGGTTGAAATCATTAAACATCAGGCAAAGAAAGATCAAGTCAAATGCTACATCACTGTAAACCGCTATTCACGAAGGATAATTTGAGCACGCGTTGTTTCCCTAGTCCACAAAAACAACGTAATTTTTGGACGAGACTAATAAAGAGTTGTGAACCCCTATCAGCCGAATTAAATGTCGCTCTTTGCTGTCACAAATATTAAGAAGAAAGAAGGGTGATTTTCTTTTGTCTATAACAAAGTTGGAGCTTTTATTCTTTGTAAAAGTTCATAGCGATCAATACATGTTTGTCTGGAAGTTTTGTGACGACAACGTATGGTTCAGATCACTGAATAATCCGTAATGAACAGGTTTTTCTTAAAGTATATTAGTATTTTTTAATAATAAAAAGTACAATTCTTCTTTTATTTAAAGTCTCTAAAGGTGACATATGAACACCTTGATGAACGCCTTAGCCTCGACCAGCTAAGGTTGTATCTACAAAGAAAATATGCTGATAGTCAAACTCACAACACCCTTAAGCGCCTAAAACGTTGTGGTGCTATTGTTAGGGAATGGTTTGTTTCGTTTCTATTCGTTTTTCCCGATCGCTGGTCTGGCCTTTTTATTACATAGCGATAAAAGCCAAAGCAGTCCGGGTAACCGAACAGGAACATCTTCGCCTCTTTCTGAGAGTAATATACTGATAGTTTTCCTCCAGCTGTAGATTCTAATTCGTTGTAGCACATTTAATTGTTTAGGAGCTTTTTGACAGTTATTTGATGATTAAAGTTAGCATAAAATATAAAGTGCCACCACTGACTAATTCTTCATCCACCCACTTTATAACTAGTTTAAGTTTATATTTGGAAAAGTTGTTTTCTGTTTTCGAGAATAATCTGCCACAGTGTTTACTGCTCAACCTGAAAGTCCATACGCTGCCAGTTTCTGGATGAGGAGTTTGTGTGGTCAACAACCTAACTATGGAAGGACTCCCTGGATTGATATAAATTTGTTATTACTCTATATTTTAGTGCTTGGTTAGTTTCCATTTTCGCTGCTTTCTGACAACAATTTGCGGGACACTTGGGGGCCATATTGTAACTATATAGGTGCTCGTAGGTTTATATGGGAACAGTTAGGGGTCAAATCATAATTATATTCGCTGCCTTGAAATTACACGCGGGAAACGGGTTGAAGTCATATTGGAATTTAACATGGGGAAACTTTATAGGGTCAGACAGGAATTTTAGCATGGGAAACATTTATGGGGTAGAAAATGTATGGAGTCAAACACTCCGTTTCGAGTACCCTAAATTTACTATCCAACACTCAGTATCAAGTGCCAAACACCCATTGATCTACTATCAACACATTATGCCATCAACGCGCCATATAAAGTGACAAATATTTCGCATATACTATCCAACACGCCATCTGTAGTGACCAACATCCAGTCGTCAACTATCCAACACTCCAGATTATAATATCAACTCGCCGTGTGTCTGCTGCATAGTGGCTATATGCATATATCCAAGATTTATATATACCTCGTCGTCGAGTAGAACGTCGTAGGAAACACAGCTGTTCCGTTGCTAAGAGTCATTCTGTTCAAATTGGGCTGTGTCATGGCTGCTAACAATGAAGGCTTGCGATTACGAACTAAAGTAGAAAAATGATGCACCGAGAGCCTTGCGAATGGTCCAAGCCGGAACTCGATCTTTTTGCCATGACACTAATTTTCATCCTCTGTCATCTCTGTACCTATTGAATTTAACATCGATAACAGACCGAAGATTACATCGATCTCAATAACAGTTGCTTGTACCTGACTGTCCGTGTTCTCAAAATGGACAACGCCAACCCAGGCGATGTTGCCAGCGTGGATTATATCAACAGCTTCATGCAATTTTTGCTTAGCGAAGTGAATTAGTACTTGAATAACAATCTAGTGAGCAGCCACTTGGACGCTTACCCTTACTGAACGTACCTGGAAAACCCCTTGATGTACGGAAATGAAAACTATCCTTTCGAAGCCAATTGCCTCCACCATTCTTGTCATATCTACAATGCACCGCCGCTACACGCTGTTGGTTAGTCGGCATTACAAGGTAAAGGAGACAACTCACGACATCCAAAAGATGTCGCTACGACAAAGCACTGAAATATTTGATCGATCTGCCAAGGTGAAGTTCGGATTAACATATCAGAAGCTTGGCTAGCAAAGATGGACAGTGTATTGATAATAAATTAGCCCAAGCAGGAGTTGCTTAGAAGTGGCCCTGGGTACGATACATCCCGGTTACGATATGACTTATGCACCCTGCTGGACCCCCCCCCCCAACCACCACCACCACACACACATAACATAATAGCAATTAAATGATGAAGTCGCTTGTGCTCTAACTCGGGGAATTCATTTTTTTACTGTCAGTAAGATCGAATTTGAAAGGGTGTTTATTATTATAATGTACTTTATTCTTGTAATTCACTTCCAATGATTTACAACTGAATCGTATAAAAATATAACAACAACAACAATAACAGCAATAATAATAATAATAATAATAATAATAACGTTATTATTATTATTATTATTATTATTATTATTATCATCGTCATCATCATCATCATCATTCTCATGTATCTTTGCAGAGTAAAACAAATTGTTTTACTACAATTATTTTAAAGACCCTCTTGGACAGAACACAAAAGTTATCACGTAGATAATCATGAAAACAATAATATGTTTTACTAATCTCCGTATCATATGTTTGGCCGATGGCGCAATACCAATTGGGTGAAAGACATCATACAGTATTTATTGCTTGCTTAACAACCCCGTCTTTGTGCATTGATAGACAAGATACCGACAATAAACTAGCCCGAGCAAGGTCCATACAATACGAAAGCGGAAACCTAGTTCCCAGATAAGTTTATTTAATAGTGAGGTGCATGTTAACATAGCGACAAAGGACTCGGAACTATTTCTGGTAAATGTGTTCAATTGGTTTAACAATGCAAAATAACTCACTGGTTTCACCTTTTCGCAAAGCCTACAGTGCCTATAGTACTTTTTGGATTTGACGTCAATGACAGTAAGTAATGGTTATTGACATCAGGCCGTGTGTTTGGCTCAGAATCAGTCGTTAATCACGTCAACACCCACATCGCTGAAGTACTAACCGGAAGTATTTTTCATATAACTGTGGTGTACAATATGAATGTCAAACAATGTACAGAAGATAATAAAGAAACATTGAAAGTGTAGCTGATGTTATATAGGAACCTCATATGCACTATCTATCTCTTACCAGAACGTTACACAACAAAACCCCCATATTTTGTTTGGTAGTCTGAAATGATGTCATCGTAACCTTATGAAACATTACGTCACTTTAACCTAAAATACTCGCAGCGCTAGTCACTATGTCAGACATGGGGCATAACATGGCGTGGTTTCGACTCCTGTTTTTTGTTAATATGTGAAAACTTAGATGAAAATAACGTCATATGAAAGAATAAAATAAAGCCAGTGAAGGCATATAAGACGTTTGGAAATCTTCAGTGATTTATGGCAATACTGGAAAAATAGTTCTCCTTGCCGTGATTTGTAGTGTGGAAAAATGATATGAACTAATACCTGTGTCATACAGAAAAGACTAACCCACTACCTTAAGTTTTTCTTTGTATACTTGGCAAATCTCTTTTTATGAATTTGTTGTAAATGGTCATCATTCTATAACCAGTTAGTGATAACGTACCTTTCCCCATATGACATAAGCAAATGGGATACTGCCACAACCAAACCAAAGGACATAAAGAGGTGAGATACTGGCACAACCAGTGCAGATAACATAAGCAAATGGGACACTGGCACAAACAATGCAAAGGACATAGGCAGATGGGATACTGGCACAAACAATGCAAAGGACATAGGCAGATGGGATACTGGCACAAACAATGCAAAGGACATAGGCAGATGGGATACTGGCACATCTAGTCCTAAGGACATAATCAGATGAGACACTCTCTCAATCAATGCAAAGGGCATACACAGATGGGACACTACAACAACCATGCAAAGGACATAAGCAGATGGAACATTGCCACAACCAATTCAAAGGTCATAGGCGGATGAGACACTGGCATAACCAATGGAAAGGACATAATCAAATGGGACACTGGCAAAACCATTTTAAAGGAAATAAGATGAGACACTGATGTAGCCAATGCAAAGAACATCAGCAGATGGGACACTGGCACAGCCAATACAAATGACCTAGTCAGTTGAGACACTGGCACAAAGCCGTACGATATTTGTATGTGTGGGTTGTGGCTTAAAGTGGTCTGTGACATGAAAATAAAGCCTTAAAATATTTGTATGTGTGGGTTGTGGGAAATAAAGCCGTACGATATTTTTATGTTTAAGATCTCAGATATGAATATCTAAATCAAAAGGTATGTGAAAAAACGAACACAATGAACTATATCTATTACTAAATTTTTCTGTCACATTTATACAGTTCATCCCCCTTCTTCTTGGACCCCTCCCAATAGGTTGGTTTTGTGTATCTTTTTATGTTATGCGAAGGTATTGCTGATCAAACAATAATGTAGAAAACATAGTGCAGCCTCCTCTCTTGACCAGGAAGCTGAAACATTAAATGAGCATGGTTGTTTATGGCTGGATTGTGGGTGTTGAAGGCAGGTTAAAAATACCAGACAAATGAAAGACTAAAAATGGTTTGTCATGAAAGTGTGTCATTATACAAATACTAATCATCAGCCACCTCTGCACAGGGCCAATGTTATTAATGTAACACGATCAGACAACGGATGTCATCTATCAATGGGGAGAGGGTGGGTTTATCGCCGACACTGTGCACGTATGTCCATAATCCCATTCCTTGTCCTGTAAAGTTTGATTTAATTATCTAGGATATTCATTGCTCCCACGTTCCCATTTATATCCGGCGATAACTAGCTTTTATATTATTTTTTATGTTTATGCCTTAGTCATGAAGCTGCTTACAGGATCTTTAATTCAGTATGTTTCCTGGTAAAACAGATGAGCCGTTGGATGTCGGCCACTCCCATCAATCGAAGCATGGCATGTAGTAGCCTACAGATTACCACTTAGGCCCTAACTAAAAGCACGGGAGACAGTTTTTCTGTAGAAACCCATCTCCCCCCGCCCCCGCCCCCAAACTTAGAAGCACGGAAGAATTACTCTCTTGAGAAATATATCCCCCAATACACTGGATCAAGCGGGAGACGGGTTTTCTCTCGAAACACATTTCCCTTTCGTTATATGTTGAATATCTTATCATCTTATACATCCACAGC
>JAECUM010023988.1:0-22727 GCA_016617855.1 Megalonaias nervosa
TATATATATATATTGTTACATGTAGGCTCGTACAAAATTAACAAGAGAAAAGAGTGAAGCCAACAAGCTTTGTATATTTTAACAAAATAATTTATTTCCCTAGAAAACAATGTAAAAATTGGAAGTAGGACTTAACGGTTTGTGAATATAATCCAAAATTTAATCCTAAGATTGAAAAATACAAGTCCTATCACTAAACAGTTTTAATAGAATCCGGGTTCGAATCTCGACGAAATTCCAACATGGAGGGGATGACGTCAGATGATGTGTGTACTGATGGTAACAGATCCTCGATTGAATCACAGTTTATAATGTTTCCGTTAAACTCCAGAATAAATTTCCACTGAATTTCTTTCTCCCAGAACTTTTATAAATATAAAGCACTTATTTAGTAAATGTAATGGACGAGGGAATAAATTAAAACGAGTCAACGTTATGTGCTGAAACTAGCAGTGAATGTCGGTATGCTTCAGTGAATCGAGTATTAAACACTTAGAAAGTTTCTACAAGATTAAATTCGCCTGAAAATGTGCACAAAATTGACATTAACATTCTTTTACTTGCATATATTTGTTATATTCATCTTGTAAAATCGAATGACGATGCAGGATGTTGCATATTATCAATAAAACTAAATAAATAAATAAAAATAGCATATTCTAAAATAATATATTATGCAAATAATTTGTTAGTATTAATTAATAACGATTATGATTGTCCTAAGTCATCGAATGTCTGCTTAGAAATAAAATTTCATGCTGGAAGTGATTTTAAGTATTCCACACAATCGCGAGATTTTTGTCCACACGTGCTATCAGCTTATTCCTCTAGCTCAGTCGAAAACATACACTCTTATATGTACATGCTACTAGATTCGGTTAATGACATCGAGGTGTTGATAAAGTGATAATAATTTGTATGATTTCTCATTGGAGCATAAAAATATATCATAAGGCCAATAAAAGTTAAGCAGACTACAGATGACGCTTCAGTGTGAGAAATCACAACACGTGAAATTCTGTAGACTGGTTTGACTGTATTTAATAAATGACCAGTTTGAACTCTTTATAATAACGTAAAAAGAAGTATGTGACGAGAAAATCTTATTTATTTCGATTTACCGTCTATTGATGCGAGGATCTGAACTGGACAGACAGGGCTCAAATCTGCGTCTAATTGTCAAACTGAATATTATTACCACTCTTAAAATAAGTAATAGAAAAAAGTGAAAGCAGTTAGCTTTGTGAAATTCAATAAATAATTTATTTCCCTAGAATACAAAACGAAAATGTTGTTATGTATATTTAATTTAATTATTTGTTTGTTAGTTTTAATTTTTTTTATTCCATTGCATGCTATTGTAATGTAACTTTGTTTACTGGATTTGACATTGTCCATAAATTGAGTTCAGTTCTGTTTGACCTGACTGAATTTTTTCATTGATAAACACCTAATAATAGAAACACTGTATCTAGATCCTGACCTAGATTCAGAACCAGTGACAGATTTAGTAAACAACTTTTTTAAAAAAATTGTTTTATTCTTTCTCAGAGTAAGAATCATTAACTTAACTTAAGTCAAGGCCATACCTGGAGTACGTGATATGAAACATGTGTTTATTGTTACAAACTTCTAAGTTTTCTGCAAGGTTGACCCTCATCAGGGAATGTGATTTGCGTCTTAAACTTGTGTATAACTGTTGTCTTTATAGAGATTGTCCAGTCGGTCTTAAAACATTTGACACATTAAGTTGTGTTTTGTTGTGACCAGTTTGAGTTGAATTTTCATTTTCTTCAAATTATTGAATTTCAAGTGATTGTTTTCCCTGGAAATACATAAGTGCTCTTCCAAAATTCTTGGACAAAGACATTCATTGAAGTTTATACGGTATTTAAAATTGGATTAATATTTTCTGTGATTCAACGAGGAACTGTTGACACAACAACACTTTGAAGGTTAATACAGACGTCATCACCTTCCATTTTGAATTTCATAGGGACTCGAACTCCGATTCGTTCAGGACTTTGTAATAATAGGACTTCTATTTTTTAATTCTTGGATTATTTTTGGATTTGATTCGTAAAACCTTAAGTTCTTTTTTCTCATTTTTTACTTGGTATTCTAGGGAAATAATTTATTTATTAAATTTTGCAAAGCTTGTTGTCTTCACTCTTTTCTGTTACTTTTTGTAAGAGCCTAGACTCTTAACAATGTTAAAAAAGGAACTTACGGTATAGTGAATTAAATCCCAAAGAATCATAGAATAGCAGACACAAGTCATAATGATTAAAGTTCTGAAAAAACTTTAGAGGAAATCCAAATTAAATGTAACGCTAGAAGTGGTGATGTGCCTGTATTGACCCGTGTAGTGGTGATGTGCCAACAGTCTTTTGTTGGATCACAATAATACATTCCAAGAATATATCCTTATTTGAAATTTCACTATAATTTCAAGTCTATTTCCAAGAATATTATTTTGATAAGCACTTTATGTATCCAGTGAATAAATAATTTGAATAAATAAAATTTCGGCCCATATTAAATGCTGGACACAATAATGATTCTGCCTCTAGATCTTATAGCACGAATAAATAATTTCTAGGAAAACAAGATTATATAGTCTTCTACTTGACTTCAGGTCACAATTAGAATTTTCTACAAAAGAAACCTATCATCAAATGGAAAATAACATTCTAGAAGGTTTATAATGTTTAAAAAGTAAAATCGTATTTATAATTATAATATACAATGTGGTAAACACAATTTCTTTGACTCAGGTCAAGATAATAATCTTAATAGTTAATCAAAACTCATATGAAACTATTTGCTATGTATTAGTTGTTTACAGAATAAAAAAGACCAATGATTCTGGTCAGGTAGAAAACGAACTTGATTTTGGACAAGGTCAAGTCTAAAATACAATTATCCATAGCACATAAAAATAAAAACTAACTAACAAACAATGCAAATTAAATATACACAACAGTATCCTTGTCGAGATTTTATAAAATATGTCGGAGATGGATTCGGGTATCAAGACCGCTTGAGTAAATCCTCTATGCATTAGAAAATTATATGCGTCATAGCTGTTTTTCTTCTCTAAATCTTTATTTGGAGATGGTTTGTTAATCAAACTAATCGAAGAAAACTAGAAATATTATTAGAACTATGTCTCTTTTCTTGTAGCTACAAATACGAATTGAAGTGTCAGCGATAATGATTTATATAAATAAAAATACTGAGGAATTACTACTATGCTGTAGACGTTCACTGTGGACATGATGGTGTATAGCTCTCAGGTGAATGGTATATAGTTTGTCAAACATACACACAGGACGGAGATCAAACATCGACTAATAATACACACAAAGAAGAGTTCACAGATCGACTAACAACACACACAAAAATTAGTTCACAAATCAGCTAACAATACTCACAGAAACAAGTTCACAGATCGATTAACAATAGACACAGAAAGGAGTCCACAAATCGGTTAATAAAACACACAGGAAATTAGTTCACAGATGGACTGATAATACACACCAAAAGGAGTTCACAGGTCGATTAAGAACACACAAAATGGAGTTCGCAGATCGACAAACAATACACTCAGAAAGGAATTACAAATCGGCTAATAATAAACACAGAAAGGAGTTCACGGATCAGCTAACAATAAACACAAAAATGAGTTCACAGATCGACTAGTAATACACAAAAAGGAGTTCAAAGATCGACAAACAACACATACAAAATGGAGTTCACAAATTTACTATCAATACACTCAGAAAGGATTTTACATATCGACTAACAATGTACACAAAAGAGTTCACAGATCGACTAACAATACACACCCAAAATGGAGTTCACAGATCGACTAACAACACAGACACAAATGGAGTTCACATATCGACTAACAATACACAAAGAAAGATGTTCACAGATAGACAATCAATACACATAGAAATGAGTTCACAAACCGGCTAATAATACTCACAGAAAGGAGTTCAAGGATCAACTTACAATATACACAATAAAGTTTGAATAATAATATACACAAAAAGGAGTTCACTTGTCGAATAACAACATACACAAGATGGATTTAACAGACCAACTAAAATACACACAGAAAGGATTTAACAGACCGACTAAAATACACACAGAAAGGATTTAACAGATCGACTAACAATACACAAGAAATGGATTTCACAGATCGACTAAGACAGACTCAGGGACTGGCACACTATAAACAGTCCTTGTTGTCTCTTTTGATTGTATATTCTGCTACGACTGACCAGGGAAAATAAAATTCAACCAGAAAGTTTAATCAAAAGTGACACACACACACACACACACACACACACACACACACACACACACACACACACACACACACACACACACACACACACACACACACACACACACGCCGCGCGCGCAGGCACGCAGAAACGCACGCACACACTTGTTCAAAAATATATAAATACCCATAATGAATATGCAAAGGTCACTCCTTCCTAGTTAATTAACCACAATTTATGTTAATACAACAAAGCTGTCAGGTTTCTTTACAACATAATAAATAAAACTAATTCTCCAATCTCTGTCCAACAATGTGCACTTTCAACGATTAGGACAGGATACGTTTATACACAACAGGACAAACTGTTGTTTTTTTTTTTGGCACAAAGATGTGAGTATGGGGTTGTCATCAAGATTGGTCAATAAAAGCATGTGCGATAATCACTGGACAGTTCTGTGGTTGTTTTCATAATATATGTGTTACGACTCTTTGGTCTTAAACTAAATAACAGAAAAGAGCAAAAACCATCACGTTTGTAAAATTCAACAAATAATTTATTTCCGTACAATATAAAGTGAAAATATGAAAATAACTTGCAGTATTGTAAATTAAATCCCAAATAGTCCTAAACGTTCTATCTCAAGTCAAAAATGTATGAAGTTCCAATTGAATTTAAGTGGTAGTCTCGCATCATGTTAATATGACAATGACCTTGAATGTGGCGATCTGCTAACAGTCTTTTGATGTATCACAATCTTATAATCCAAAATATTCTTGTCTGAATTCAGTATAATTCCAATTAATGTTTTAATTCAAAGTACTTTGTAATTCCAGTGAATAGTTATTTGAATTAATAAATCTACCCACTAATTAGATTTATTGGTATCACTAATGATATTGATCATTAATTAGGTTGTTAAGTCCCACGAATTAGATTCATAGGTACCACTAATTTGTTTGGTAGTTACCATTAATTTGATTGATAGGTACCAGTAATTTGCGTTAGCAACGTTTGATGGTTTTGTCCATAAATTTTATATTTTATTACTGTCTCACATTAATATCGTTTACTTATCTGATGTAGGATATATGAAATTAAAGGTCTTAAAATTCAAATGAATAAGTAAACAATTTTATTTTAAAGAAGATGATGAAATATTCATCGGCAGAATAGCGTGTCACATTTTAAAAGTAGTTGTAGTTTATCTCAGTTATTAGCTAGTTTATATTTCACCAAACACATAAACGTATGACGTAACTTAGCAAAATACGTTAACGACACACTGATACGTATATAACCATAAGATTTGGAGAGACAGCCGATAGACTGGTTGATTAAAATTTCGAGTTTTTAGTCCTATCGGTATTACTTTATGAGAAACACTTCGTGTAGTAAGCTCGCTCAGAAATGACTATTTTCCCCCATTCGTCAGTTATAGTGCTAATACATAATTACAACAGCCCGGTACAAGACTTTTGACGAAAATTCATACCAACTACGTACGGAGCACACACCTGATGACTGTTTTTGTGTTTTATCCTAACTCCTCGTTAAGGAAACACATATGGCAAGATCTGAATTGTCTGACAATGTTAGCTTTGGCTCCTGTAAAAATAACTTCCACCGGCTAAATATGTCTGCTATGGCACTGGATGGCACCAGCCAATCTCCCACGGTAAACTCATCATTGAACTCTCTATTACAGGCACGGATCCAACGGAGATGTATGCAAACGTTTCTATGATGGGATTTTGTTTCTGATATTTGATTCTGATGTAAATGCACTTGAAGACTGTTTATTTTCAAAGCTCACAGAAACTGAAGCTCAAGACTTTAGCCTAGTGGCGTGGAACGTGAAACTGATGCAATCCATTTCGTACCAGAATTGGATACACTGTGTATTAATCCCATAAAAATAATCAGTCTGGCAAGTAATTTTGCAAGAAGTGTGCACACAAGAGGGTCTAAAACAATGCCCGTTTACTTCGTGGCAAAACCCAACATTGTTTGTTAACAAATATAACTCTCTCTCTCTCTCTCTCTCTCTCTCTCTCTCTCTCTCTCTCTCTCTCTCTCTCTCTCTCTCTCTCTCTTGATTTGATGAATTAGTCAATATTTCGAGTTTTTGTTCTTTGCAAGCGTATTTATATTATTCTGTATTCTATTCTCGAAGGCAATATCAGAAAATGTTCTTGTGAATGTTCACACCAAGAGAGACTAAAGTAATAGAATCGGTTCCTTTTAGCATCATATGTAAAATTCCTTTCAGTTTATTTCAAATATAAAAGTATACATCTCTGTCTATCGCTTGTAAGCATAATGATACCGTTACGTCCACTTGCTTGTATTCGAAATATATTACACACTATCATTCGATCTGCAAGCTCCTTTTGAAAAGATTCTTTATTCGATTTTTAGGCCTTTATTTGCTTTATTTCTAGTCGTTCTAGAGAGTCGTTTTTGTTTGCTATTTTGCTAAGAATTATAACTCGAGATGAAGTCAAGGTCCAAAGGAAAATGATTACTTTTGCTTAACAAAAACACAACACTGACTTGCATGCTAAAATCATGGATAAATGATGTAAAATAATTAAAGATAATTAGTAGTTTACAATCCTACGACGATTAATTCACTAAATGGAGTTTTGAACAATGCCATTGTGATATATCAAAGGCTGTTGTCACGTCAGCATATTCATGGATATTGGTACATCAGCATATTCGAGACCTGGAATTCATTCGGCACACCCACTTCTTACGGGTTTGTGATAGAACTTTTTAGGATTAGTTTTGGATTTAATTCGCAATTTTGCAAGTTCTTGAATTTTCATTTTATAACTTAAATAATTAACTTAGTTGTTAAGTTTTACAAAATTTGATGTTTTTGTTACTTTTTATTGCGTAGTTGAGGACCATATGTATAGCAAAAGCACAGATAGAAAAATCTTGTCTGGCTTTCGCTTGACAGAAATAGAATTAATGGTGACTTTTAAATATCATATCATAAACTAAGACGAATTTATATTATTCTTTTTAGGAGAAAGTAGTCTCTTAAGACATACCAAGATGAAAACAACGGAAACCTGGAAAGAGAGAGAAGGAAAGAAATACAGTAACGTCTACCTATCACCAACAGTGATTTGGAAAAGACCGGAAGCAGCCAGGTGACGCTGGCATGCCGGCAATAAGTCGATCAGTCATTCCATAATATCATGAAATTTGTTATATCGGTGCAAAAGAACGGCTAATTGAATTTGACATAAATTGTGTAACTAACTCCATTTGTAGGAGAAAGTGAATCATTCTGTCTCATGTTCAGTTTCCTTTTGTTTTTGTAATTGATTAAATTGTTATATTTTGCATGCCGGGTCTCGTGCTGTTCTATTCCATATCTCTGCTCAGATATCTGTTATTCCATACCTTAATTTCATATTTTATTTTATTGTTTACTCGATCCGGGCAATAAAATCGTAGTCGATCGTCTCAAAAATAACTAAAATAAAACCATAAAAAGGGGGGATCTCACATCATCACCACCACCTTTTGACAGTACAAAAGTAAAAAGTGTCCATTACCAGGTCCTTGTCATTACTTTACAACATAAAATAACATTTTCGCACAAATGTTTAAAGTTTTCATTGAGCACTCAGCTACCAATCACATCCCGTGCCAAGTTTTAGAGTAAATCTAAAATAAAAATGTGGCCTCAAAAGATTTCTACATTTTCATGTTAATGATAAAGATAAATATTAGTTTCCTATCTTCATCTCTAACCAGGGAATATTTTCTGATTTCTTGAAAGGAATGTCTTGAGGAAACAACATTTAATTTAACATGTGACAAAATATCCATAAAACCCTCGACAATTACTAGCTCTTAGCTTGTAATAACATTTCAGCCTGAACGCTAACGAGTTCGGACAGAGTAACTAGCGTACTTACTATGACCAGCGCAATTAGGGGCAATGAAAGGCACCTGTTTGGCAAGTCATTGGCACGTCAACACCCACCACAGTCTCAAATAAATGTCAAACTGTAAATATCCACATATTGGAAGTAACTAAAGAGTTTGTTATAGACATTGTTTTATAAATCTGATTTAAATAATTGCACATGCCCCTGTTTGTTTGATGTTTTTATATCTTCTTTTAAGTTTAGAAATATTTTAGAAATAGGAACAGAGAAAGACAGCATTCAAAAGTTGAACCAATAATGGGTGAACAGATTAACATACGACTTAATAAAAGGATGGATCGATATTTCTTCTATCAAATTATATAATCGTATAAAATGTCAAATATCCCAGTTCGCAAACCCATCTATTACAAGAATTGTATGGTGTTTAAAGGCTTTTGGAGATGAAGGCAACACATATGCTAAAATTCTGTACAACAGTCATATCAGCTGCCTACCCAACGGAAACTATATTTAAATGCCCTTACATTAATTCTCATTATATTAATTTCACTGGTAGATGTTAACATTGCGAACTGGTTACCAATTATAATTATAAACTTGTAAAATCAAATAATAGACATGAACGGCCCGTGTCATGTTTGGTGGCATACTTAAAGTTGTACACTTTTTGTACAAAACATCAAGCACGTTTCTTTTTCAACATTTGCTTGTTCCATTGGTACGTTTGGTAATATTTATTTCATTTAAAGTCGCTACTACTATTTCGTTCATTATCTCAGATACTCTAGGTCAACGTAACAAACTTGTCCCTCCTCTGTCTGGTAGTAAGAAGGAACGAGAAGAAAAGACAGAAAAAGCAATAATGTTATAGATAATGTCTTAAGTTCTGTGGAGATCAGCTACCTATGTGAACATGCACCCACCACCATGAAAAGGAAACTTTCTTTCGAAAATGTGCAAGGGTTGAATTTTCTGGATATTTGCAATCTCTACAATACACAAAAACTGCATTGTTAATATACTTTACAAGCAATTACCATAGCGTGCATTTTAGATGGGTACCGTCATTTCATAAGTTAGACGTTCCTAGAGCAAACTGTTGCTGTTTCTTGTCGCATAGTATACGTCGATTTGTTTCACTGAAGTTCACATTGCGACAAAGTCGTCGATTTGTTTCGCTGAAGTTCACATTGCAACAAAGTCGTCGATTTGCTTCACTGAAGTTCAAACTGTTACCAATTCGTCCATGTGTTTCATATTGAGACCAAATGCACTTGCGCAATGACAGATCCTCGGGCTGTAATGGAGTTTTCAGTGTTCACAAGAGAACCTAAAACAACAACAGTCCTCGTTAGAACGATGGGACTAAATAAATGATCCACGTTTCCCACACTCCCATCCTTTGCCTTTTCACCTCAATACTTCCTGCTTCATCACGAATAACCCCACCCCAATTCCCAATCATATTGGAAAGTTTACTATCTTTATTTTTGACAGTTTAGATTAGACACACAGCAGAAAATAAATACCACAAATGAACAGATAAGGGGCGTTAAAATTTCCCCAGCTTTTCAGCGAAGGAAGTGGAGGCATTCAGGAGAGTTAGTTAGATGGGAGAATTAACGCATATCTGCTACTTGGTTTGGTAGTAATATTTAAAAAGGCAAGCAAATATGAGAAAATAATAGATCTTTGGGCATAACAATATTAAACAATGGTCACAAAGTAAATAATAAACTGTTACGTGTCTTAGGCTAGTACAAAGTAACAAAGAAAAGAGTGCAGCCAACAAGCTTTATAAATTTTAACAGAATAATTTATTTCACTAGAAAACAAGGTAAAAAATATTAAAAAGGACTTACGGTTTGTGAATCTAATCCAAAAATTAATTATAGAATTTAAAATATAAGTCCTATCACTAAAGTTCGAATCCCGATGAAGTTCCAAGATGGAAGGCGAAGAGGTCTTCTATATCCTGTTTTGTGCTGTCGTGTCAACAGTTCCTTGTTGAATTTTATGAATTAAGAATAATATTCCGGCTTTAGAATTCCGAATAATTTTCAGTAAATGTCTTTGTCCAAGAAATTTGATGAGCACTAGATGAAGTCTCCAGGGAAAATAAAGTATTTTAAATAAAAAAAAAACTCAATTCAACTGGCAACACACAATAATACCGTTGAGCCCGAAGGTATGAATAAAGACTGAATTAAATCACTCTAAAACGTAAGTTTTAAACGCAATTTTAGATCACGTGATGGGGTCACGTGGTCACTTAGTTCGAATGGCGTAGTAAGACCATAGGCCGGCTGACACGTACGCCATGGACGAATTTAATTCTACTGAACGAATCAATAAGATTGAATAAAAATAAACAAAGTTATTTACATAGAACCGACATGCAAGCCAAGTATGACCTTAATTACGACCAATGATTTTCACTCTGGGAAAGAAATAAAAGAAAGTTCTTTAACAATTCTGAATCAAGGTCAGGAACTAGGTCAGCTAATAACACAATGTAGCAATACTGGTTATTTACTGAACTGAACAGAATTTTCCGAAAAAAAGTCAAATCCAGTAAATAAAGTTATCATTACAATAACATGTAATGAAATAAAAATAAAATAAAAAATTTAAAACTAACACACAAGTAATTAAATTGCATATACGTAACAAAGCCCAATTTTTAGGGTCTAGAATTTTCAAGTTACCCACTTTGTAAATAAAGCAACCAAAAAATGCAGATTTTATAAACGAAATCGCAAAGATGTGACCACGACAAGCCTGGTGAAATGACCTTTTGTTGGTGTCCACCCTTTCACGTGATAGATATGCTTTCTTGCCGCGATGGTGAGTCCGCGTGGAATCTGAGCTTTTGTAAACTATAGCCGGTGGAAGAGTTGCACAGAAAGTCATTTATCACAGAAACTACGATATCTAAATAAAATGCTACAAGACTTTTATTTGTTTCTTTTCTTTTCTTTTATTTTAAGAGCAACTCAAAATTTCATAGAAATAAAGCAAATAGTGTGGTCAGAGATTGACACTGGCCCTCAAAAATACTTATCATGAGCAACTTTAACATTGAAAATTTAAATTGTATACAGGAAATCCTGGGTCTGTATGGCGAACAAACGATAAAAGAATTGTATTAGCACGTGTGATCTTAACCTCACGATCATCTTAGCTTCATACTAATGAATAATTCCAAATGGAAAAAAATCCATACGAAGTACACATAAAATGACAACAACGTAACCAAAGTCGTAACACGAACTTTTTATGACTTGACCCTGGCCCCTAGTTCAATGGGAGGAAGTGGGAAAATTAATTGTGTTAACTCGTATCGTCTCATCCCAAGTAGGAAGAAAACCATCCAGAATTCAGTAAATACAAGCAAATGAAGAAACTTTAATCAAAACATTAGTGCAAATTTTCTATGATATATGACCCTGACCACAAGGTCAAAGGTAGAAGCGTCCGCGCTCGATTTATCTTGATACGGAGAAACTTAGTCAAGGGGTTTAGTAACTTTGAGCAAATAAAAACAAACTTTAACTAAAAACCGTTATTAAACACAGAGTGCCATCGACATCTGAAGTTAAATGCTATGTCTCGCGTCCTAGTGAAGTTGGCTCGACAAGAATGATAATTCTATAACATGGCTAGTGAAAGTATATAAAGATATGGATGCTCTCCGCCATCTTGGTAACTGAAGAAATCACATGATTTTCAACGCATTTTCTGGTTCTTAAATGATACCTTTATAGGTATATGTTCCTTCCTTGCATATTATTTTCTATGCAATTTATTTATAACATCAGCTATGTAGTCCAACGGCAAATATTGTTGTAACTCTGGCATTCCTTATAACAACCACTCTCCACACCATCCCCCGCCTGGCATTCCTTCTAACAACCACTCTCCACACCATCAACTGCATGGCATTCCTTCTAACAACCACTCTCCACACCATCCCATGCCTGGCATTCCTTCTAACAACCACTCTCCACACCATCAACTGCATGGCATTCCTTCTAACAACCACTCACGATACCATCCCATGCCTGGCATTCCTTCTAACAACCACTCTCCATACCATCCCCTGCCTGGCATTCCTTCTAACAACCACTCTCCATACCATCCCCTGCATGGCATTCCTTCTAACAACGTCTCTCCATACCATCCCCTGCATGGCATTCCTTTTAACAACCACTCTCCATACCATCCCCTGCATGGCATTCCTTCCAACAACCACCCTCCACACCATCCCCTGCATGGCATTCCTTCTAACAACCACTCACGATACCATCCCCTGCCTGGCATTCCTTCTAACAACGTCTCTCCATACCATCCCCTGCATGGCATTCCTTCTAACAACCACTCTCCATACCTTCCCCTGCCTGGCAGTCCTTCTAACAACGTCTCTCCATACCATCCCCTGCATGGTATTCCTTCTAACAACCACTCTCCACACCATCCCATGCCTGGCATTCCTTCTTAAAACCACTTTCCACACCATCCCCTGCCTGGCATTCCTTCTAGCAACCACTCTCCACACCATCCCCTGCTTGGCATTCCTTCTAACAACCATTCTCCACACCATCCCCTGCCTGGCATTCCTTCTAACAACCACTCTCCACACCATCTCCTGCCTGGCATTCCTTCTAACAACCACTCTCAACACCATCCCCTGCCTGGCATTCCTTCTAACAACCACTCTCCACACCACCCCTGCCTCCTTCCTCTCCTCCTCTTATTAAGTGTCTAATGTGCCACGTGACACACACGTATATCATATTAATTTATGGACGGCTAAAAGGTACCAGCTCGTTTTAATTTCAAAAGTGGTATATTCTTGACTTCCATGCGGATATACGCCGATAACGTACCCCCTATGTTAATATATAGACCAAACGTGTAAACTTTATAAATGAACTCACAAAACAAGACCGGAGGGGTCGCTTTTTTGATGTCCAATGTTTCACGTGATAGATGTAACACTGTCATCCCGCAGGGACGAGTGCGTGGGAACTATGAACTTTTGTCAACTATTACGGATTATCAGATGGAACACAGACCCCATGTATAAGTTGTAAATAGAATGTTGCGATCTTTCCATCGATTAGGTTCACCGTATTGCTCAAATCGTCATCATCATCATCATCATCATCATCATCATCTCTCTCTCTCTCTCTCTCTCTCTCTCTCTCTCTCTCTCTCTCTATTGCCGCAGAATGCTATAAAATTTTCCTTCTATCGTCAGGCCCCTTAATAAAATTTGTTACAGTGCTGCAATTGATAGGAAAAATTTGCTAGTAATGACAATAGGCAGGGAAAGTGACGTACGTGAAGCTATGTTATGAATGTGACTGCATTTGGGTCATTTATTTATTTATTTTCTTTTAAGAATAACTCAAAAGTCCCATAGGGAAGAAGAAGGGTGGACTCATGTATGGCACTTTAATCAAGAGAATCTTATCTTGATTATTATGGCGTCACAGAGTAAATCTTGCTCTATGGCGTCACAGAGCAAATCTTGATTACTATGGCGTCACAGACTATATCATGATTACTATGGTGACGTAGAGTAAATCATGATCTATGGCGTCACAGAGAAATCTTCCTCTATGGCGTCACAGAGTAAATCTTGGTCTGCTATGGTGTCACCGAGTAAATAATAATATACTATGGAGTCACAGAGTAAATCTTGGCCTACTATGGCGTCACAGAATAAATTATTATCTACCATAGCGTCACCGAGTAAATCATGATCTACGATGGCGTCACAGAGTAAATCTAATATAATGATAAAATGTACACCGTGACTCGTGAAATTATCCATGTATACATTGACTCATGAAGTTATCCATCTATACTAGACTCGGGAAATTATCCATTGTTATCAGGTATAAAAGTTGCAAACAATAACATCCAACACAAAGTAGATTCCCAACAAATTTTTAATGTTCACCCAATCCAGGGCTCAAGATGACTGCCCTTTACACAGAACAGATTGGTAGTTGTGCACAAGGGCGATAGTTTATCAAAACTACAAAATGGAGACATAGTGTTCATTAGCATTGTAAATTCTTGCTTTTACAATAATGACAAATGCAGACTCCACGTCCTATGGGTCAGAATCTTTTTCAGTATCAGATGTGTGAGCTATGTAGAATTTTGTTTCTAACATTACCATATCTGACCGCTTAAAATCCTTTAAACTAAAACTACTATATACACCCATGTCTCTTGTCTTAATGATAATCAATATTTATACAATAAATTGGAGGGAAATGTTAAGCATTAATATGACGGCAACATCCATGTATACTCTGTCTCATGAAATTGCCCATGTATACTTGACTCAGGAAAGTATCTGCGTATACTGTGGCCCATGAGATTATCCATGTATACTTGACTCAGGAAATGATCCATATATACTCTGACTCATGAGATTGTCCATGTATACTTGAAATAGGAAATTATCCATGTCTCTGTCTCATGAAATTGTCCATGTATACTTGAAACAGGAAATTATCGATGTATACTCTGACTCATGAGATTGTTCATATATACTATACTCATAAAAGTATCCACGTATACTGTGACTCATAAAATTATCCATGTATACTCTGACTCATGAGATTGTCCATTAATACTTGACACAGGAAATTATCCATGTATAATCTGACTCAAATAGTTCCAAATAGTTCTTTAAGAAACAATACCATCTTTAACCATTGTTTAGTTCTGATATCGATATTTCTATGATTTATGTATATAGCATTTTCTGTATGATTCGTGTTTCAATATAAGCTACGTAATCAATTTACAAATCATGTTGTAAGCAATGCGTAAAAATCTCTCTCTCTCTCTCTCTCTCTCTCTCTCTCTCTCTCTCTCTCTCTCTCTCTCTCTCTCTCTCTCTCTCTCTCTCTCTCGTGTTCTAGTTCGCAACAAGACTCACACAGATATTTGGTTAGAATTATCGACGTTCTAAAAGTACTAAATTACGTCCCAGATGGTTTCATTTTTCGTACGTTATATTCATAACAAAGAATAAATTCTAATTTTATTCATTATCTCTATCTTAGCATCAACCCTTGCCTTTATCATTTACAAGGGAATTTTTATGTAATGTTATGTATATTTAATTTAATTATTTGTTTGTTAGTTTTAATGTTTTTTAAAATTCCATTACATGCCATTGTAATGTAACTTTGTTTACTGGATTTGACATTTTCCAGAAATTCAGTTCAGTTCTGTTTGACCTGACTGTTATAATAATAGAAACACTGTATCTAGTTGCTGACCTTGATTCAGAACCAGTGATGGTTCTGGTAAACACCCTTTTTTATATTTTGTTTTATTTTTTCCCAGAGTAAGAACCATTGATTTCAGTTAAGGCCATACTTGGAGTACGTGATGTTAGGCATGTTCTGGAAGGATGACCATGTAACCCTCATCCTGGAATCTGTTTTGCGTCTTAAATTAATGTATAACTGTTGTCTTGATAGAACTTGTTCATTCGGGCTCCAAACCATTGACACGTAAAGGTGTTTTTTTGCGACCAATTTGAGTTGAAATTGTATTTTATGGAATTAGTGATTCTTTTCCCTGGAAATATATAAGAACCCCTACAAAAGTCTTGGAAAAAGACATTCATTGAAATGAATTCGGAATTCAAAACTGGAACAATATTTTCTGTGATTCAACAAGGAACTGTTGACACGTCTATACTTTGAAGGTTACGACAGATGTCATGGCCTTCCATTTTTTAATTTCATTGGAATTCGAACTCAGATTCATTTAGGACTTTTTAATAATAGGACTTCTATTTTATAATTCCTGGATTAATTTTGGATTTGATTCGTAAAAGCGTAAGTTCTTTTTCTCATTTTTACCTTGGTTTTCTAAGGAAATAAATTATTTGTTAAATTTTACAAAGCTTGTTGTCTTCACTCTTTTCTGTTACGTTTTGTAAGAGCCTAAACACATAACAGTAAATCGATGCCCTGTTATTCAGAACGTAATGAGATATGTACTTTTTATTAGATACTTCCTTCAAATTTAATTGTTATGGGATCGGGCTTACTAATTGTTGATGGGCTTACTAACTGTTGATGGGCTTACTAACTGTTGATGGGCTTACTAATTGTTGTTGATACAATGCAGATTCTGCACTAATTTGTACGGTTTAATCTATTATTTTACAGTGTTATTTCCTATATGTATATACTCCCTTGGATCATACAATGATTTTATGACAAAAATAAGAACACATATATAAAGCAAAAAGTTGATTTATTCTTTTCTAAAGAAAATGGTTCTGAAAAAGAAACGTATAGACCTTCGTATGATAAAATTTTAAAAGATAGCATCGGGAATTTTAGGAGTTATTCCATCGGTCAAATATGCCGATGTTGCTGTATGCTGTGTACATGTGTATTTATTATTATAGCGGTGCAAGAAATAGTTATCGACCAGACGTATTTTGTTGTACAGTGAAAGACAAATACGACGTGGAGGTGATAGAATTCAATTGCAATGCATGAAAATTCTTGAATGTAGTCCAAACACTCTTAACGATTGAATTCAAATACATTTAATGCGAAATATGTCAACTGAACTAAAGTCGAGGGGAAGGTGTATCAATTGATGTCGGAGGGAATATAAAGATAAGGATAAGAGTTTAATGAAGCATAGAAAAGGTACACCAAATTTATTTCCCGCGCTATTTTTGAAAGTACGATTTTCAATACATTTTAAAAACTATTCTTTTTTTCTTCTTGTACAAACACACGAATCTTTACAGCAAGCAGGTTGTATTTAAACTTCCTTGATGGTGATCATCCACTGAAACCACGCTTACATCTTAGGACATCATGTCCTGTACTTCAGACAGCACTACAAGGTTAAATATAGCGTTTTTAATGCGGATGACTGAAGCTAACATGAAAGATGCATTGAGGAATAAATGTAATCTCTCGATGCACAGAAACTATATTGAAACTGACAGCTGAAGAATGTAGTCTGATTCCAGACTTAACTCAACATTGAGGTCCTTTCTTTTGACGAAACGCTTTCATGAAGATTGGTAATTACTGTCAGAACTACGTCTTAATTAATTTGTGTGGTCTTTCGTGGACTGTCATTTAGATGATATATCGTAGGCAAAATGAAACCAGATGCGTCAGTAGCAGCTGTGAGCGCTTCTCAAAAGATTGCAAAAGGTAGAGGACTATATTACAATGATCACGTTTTCTGTATGGTCTTGTTTGTTCTGTTCTGAAGGAAAAAAAAAAAAACATTGCAAATTTTAGAACTACTGTTCGGCGATTTATTTCCTAGCAAAGATGACAGATGATGAACGGTGGTAAAGACATTATGGGATAGAAATATAGATGTAATAGCTGGAATTGCGTAATGTACATATTATCCAACAGCTGTATGGCGAGTTGGGCTCGTTGTAATTAACAGGCAAACCAGAGCGACGTCTTATCTGAAAATATTGTCTAGTCTGTAAGATATGTGATTAACTTCGACAGGAAATTTCGTAAAGTTTGGAGCCATTCCTAATCGGGTAACGCTGGAACAGTACAGTCTAAAAGGATCATGCCAATAAAATATACAAATTGTGTGTGTGTGATTTAGATTTTTAACGCAGCTTTAACAATTTTTCAGTCATATCGCTATGATGTCTGTAGTAAGGCAGTTTATAGTGATGTCTAGCACTGGGGTATCATGCCGCAGACATGTAGCATGATATCCCACCCAGTCACATTATCCTGACACCAGGCCGACCAGTCCTAACACTAACTTCTTAATTCTGAGCGCCAAGCGAGGCAGCTGTTAGTACCATTTTTGTAAGTCTTTGGTATGACTCGGCCGGGGATCAAACCCACGACCTCCCACATCCGAGGCGGACGCTCTAACCACTAGGCCATCGGAGCGGTCAATATATACGAATTCGTATTCTCGTTTATATGTGTACTCGTTGGTAATTTATATACGTAAGTGTCCGTCATGTTCCGATCAAACAAGTGTACCTTTACCCCGACTATGCTATTAATATCCTAAAGGAGGAAACAGAGGCGAATGAAATACCTGTGTCTTAAGAGCCTACTTACTTACATTTGATATCACTTGTACATCTTAAAATGTGTTTACTCCGTGTTTTAGGATGAACATGTATTGGAACAAAAAAAATTTGCAACAAAGTCTGTAGGGCACTATTTAGCCACTACATATAATATATTTTTGGGTAAAGCTTTTAAAAATGAGAATGACATCTTATAAATGTTCTTTCCTTAATTATGGAGAGGATAGATTATTAGGATTAAAAAATAGATTATTAGGATTAAAGACCTTAGTCAGAGAATTCATTCAATTCAGTAGTACCATCTGAACTACCTCATTTTCATGAAAACGTCACTACTACTACTACTGCTGCTGCTGGTACTACTACTACTGCTACTGCTGGTACTACTCCTAGAGCTCCCAGATGTTGCAATACTACTGCTGCTAATACTACCGCCACTACTAGTACCATCACTATGACTACTACAGGGATCGATTGGGGGTGGGGTGGGGAGAGCGAATGATGTAAAGCGTTCGCTTTTCCCGATCACTGCCATCTCATCTCTATCATCGTATCTGCGAGTCTCGGGTCCATCCTGTGTGAGTGTGCAAGAAAGCTTGCCAGTAGCTTCCAGTGGGTCGGTGGTTCTTTCAGGGTTTATTCGGGTTCTTCATCTGTCAGTTATAATGGCGCCATGTATAGCATATCATATGCTGAAAAATGGCGTTAACCCCACAGCAACAACAACTAATATACAACCTACACTTCAACCGTTATCATGTGTACTACTACTAATACTACGTATAACGGCTTATACCGCTACCATGTGTACTACTAGTATTACGTGTAACGGCTTATACAGCTATTAGACAGCTAATAAACATATGCACCCACGCACATACATACATACATACATACATACATACATACATACATACATACATAAAGAAACTTACTCAGAATGTTACAGACTTCTAAAGACAATTTAATCTGCACGTCTCTATGTATATACAGTGAATAAAAGAAACTCACGAAATTAGCAATCTCAGCAAAACTTATAATGGAAAATATTTGTCATTTTTCTTCTTATGCAAATATTTGCAAAGTAAAATTTCCTAGATACCTAATCTCGAACTAGCAAAGCAAAAAAATGCTCTTTGTGTAAGTGAAATTACAAAAGTTATACGTTGACCCTCCCGATGACAGTTAAAGTGGCGATTTGTTCTACAAAAGAACTGTTCATCTTATGATTAGGACGCTTCACTGGGGGTTTCTGTACTAAACGTTCATTTTATGATTAGGACGCTTCACTAGGGGTTTCTGTACTAAACGTTAAACTTGCTGCTCAAATATAAAATTGTATCTTACTCTCATTGTTTGTACGAAAAAGCCTGCAAGTAGCTTGACAAGAAAAATATCTTATTCCTACGTCATCTGGAAATATTTAAAACCCTTCAATTGTGATTCTAAATAACATACTTCAGAGCACTGAGACAAGCATCACCTAAATACCATACTTCAGGAACTGAGACAAGCATCAGCTAAATACCATACTTTAGGAACTGATACAAGCATCAGCTAAATACCATACTTTAGGAACTGAGACAAGCATCAGCTAAATACCATACTTTAGGAACTGACACAAGCATCAGCTAAATACCATACTTTAGGAACTGAGACAAGCATCAGCTAAATACCATACTTTAGGAAACTGAGACAAGCATCAGCTAAATACCATACTTTAGGAACTGAGACAAGCATCAGTTAAATACCATACTTCAAGAACTGAGACAAGCATCACCTAAACACCATACTTCAGGAACTGAGACAAGCATCAGCTAAATACCATACTTCAGGAACTGAGACAAGCATCAGCTAAATACCATACTTCAAGAACTGAGACAAGCATCAGCTAAATACCATACTTTAGGAACTGAGACAAACATCAGCTAAATACCATACTTTAGGAACTGAGACAAACATCAGCTAAATACCATACTTTAGGAACTGATACAAGCATCAGCTAAATACCATACTTCAGGAACTGAGACAAGCATCAGCTAAATACCATACTTTAGGAATTGAGACAAGCATCAGCTAAATACCATACTTCAGGAACTGAGACAAGCATCAACTAAATACCATAATTTAGGAACTGAGACAAGCATCAGCTAAATACCATACTTCAGGAACTGAGACAAGCATCAGCTAAATACCATACTTCAGGAACTGAGACAAGCATCAGCTAAATACCATAATTTAGGAACTAAGACAAGCATCAGCTAAATACCATACTTTAGGAACTGAGACAAGCATCAGCTAAATACCATACTTTAGGAAACTGAGACAAGCATCAGCTAAGTACCATACTTTAGGAACTAACACAAGCATCAGCTAAATACCATACTTTAGGAACTGAAACAAGCATCAGCTAAATACCATACTTTAGGAACTGAGACAAGCGTCAGCTAAATACCATACTTTAGGAAACTGAGACAAACATCAGCTAAATACCATACTTCAGTAACTGAGACAAGCATCAGTTAAATACCATACTTTAGGAAAGTGAGACAAGCATCAGCTAAATACAATACTTTAGGAACTGAGACAAGCATCACATAAATACCATACTTTAGAGTACAAAGTATAAGACTCATATTCATAGTTAACGACCAATTTAGCTGCACAAAACCTCCAAACATCAATTTTGTAATATTGTTTTTTTTGATCAATGATGGGATTGAAAAATATTTGCACTAAAATGGATAATTATAACGCGATTATGTTGTTACAGACAGGCATACCGAATATTTGACCTCAGAGTTCAGTGATTTTGCTTATATTTGCCTGTGTATACGTTTGGAATTATTTCAAGTCATTGGCAAGGGCGTTATTCATTATCCCAAATCTTGAAAACAACAAAACTGGATAAAAAGTTTATTTTGTTCACGCTCAATTTCTGCTTTATGTTGGCAGTACTATACATCAATGTCAGGTGAAAACAGGCAGTGGAGCAAAGAAATTACCTGTAATTAAAAGTTGGAGTTTGTTTCAAAGCACGAAACCAATTCATGAGAACACCAAAAAATGTTTAATCATATATATATATATATACTCTCTCTCTCTATATATATATATATATATATATATAAAACTCTCTCTCTCTCTGCCGCTACCATATATATATATATATATATATATATATATATATACTCTCTCTCTCTCTCTCTCTCTCTTAGTAGAATTAGGCCTAATAGTATATAACATTTCATGTGACGAGGCGACATTGGATACACATTAGACCAAGAGACAGATAGTCAGATGTATCCTCGCTGGCAAAGTCTGCAATAAATAACCGGGACTGGCGCCTCCGACTATGACTTGTTTGCATATTTGTTTGTGTTTTTTCTTCTTAAACGGCATGTCAGTTCATGAAAAGCTAAAGTGGTAAACCAGTCGGTGTAAAGTATCTTGCTTACCACAGTATCCTACCTAGGCTGATCCAGGGAGGATTTGAGATCATGCCCTTTTGTTGCATGACCAGCACCCTAACCATTGAGATGGCATTGCGATGAGTAAAAATACATTACTAATCGAGGAAAATGTTACGTAAAATTAATACGCTTTTAAAATGAGAATCTGCTATCCAGGAAAAGGAACCCTTTCTGCAGATCTTCAATTTTTATGTAGAATTTTAAATTTTAAAAGTTCTACCTATACTTAATGAAGATGATTTTTCCTTTACATTTTTTTTTTAATTCCGATAATTCATGTTTAACTTTTGAGATTAATTTAATAATGGAATCTGATAATTTATTTTTTAAATTTGTCATTGATTATTTTGATATTCAAATCCGATAAATCAGTTTAAACTTTGTGATCGTTTTGATATTCAAACCATATTCTGTCTTAAATGGATTGCTTCACAATAGTGTCAGCATTTCTTGTTTTTGCAAATGTTTCCAAATTAAGATCGACTGGAATGTCTGGACCAGCAAGCGATGAATACGGTTTAATATGGTTGTTGGATGGCAAATTCTGCAACACCTCATATAAATATCAAACTTGATTGCATATATTAATCAACAATAACTCATTATGATATTATTTGTTTTTTCTGCTTTGTTTATGTTTCATTTGAATTGCAAGCATAACCCTATTTAAATTGTCGTATGATTATTTTAAATTTAATATACTAAAGTTTGAAATAAGAATCTATAATTTAATAGATAATAAAAATAAAAATAGAGAAACAAAGAAGGAAAGAAAGAAAGAAAGAAACAAACAAACAAACGAACAAAGAAACAAAGAACGAAAGAAAGCAATAGAACTTTTATAGTCTACGCTAGAGCTTTTGGTGAAAAGACTAGAGACCAAATCGGTGTTATGAACATGAAGTTGGAAAAAGATATATAAAATTATTGCATA
>JAECUM010023989.1:0-54288 GCA_016617855.1 Megalonaias nervosa
TTACAAACATGTAATTTAATTACTTGTGAGTTAATTTTAAATTCTTTTTTATTTTATTTTTGTATCATTACATTTCATTGTAATGATTATTTTCATGAGATTTGATATTTTTGAAAGAGATATTATGTTTATATAAAATGTAGTATGACTCGCATAAGCACGATTTTAGCATGCCATGGTTTGTCGATTTAGTAAACACTTCGTGAAAACGATTGGTTATTGCCAAGGTCATTTTCTGGCCTACGTGTAATTGTTTACTGCGCTATTTGATGATGAAATAGCCACATGTTCCTTCGTGCGTGCCTGAAATGACATCTTAGTTCAGTTTAAAAATACTCAGATCCCCATGAAATAGTCAGTCGTATAATATATCTTCAAGAAGAAGGATATATTTCTATTAGGTGCCATAAAGAGTTGTATTTTTACATCTTTGGAGCTCGAGATGTTTTATCATAGATGACAGCTTGTTCAGAAGTTCATCTATTTTTTAGAATATAATAATTTATTCCCTGGAGAACTATACAAGTGATTCCTTTGTATAAAAGTTTTAGGACAAAGACATTCAGTGGAAATTTATTCTAAATTGGAACATTACAAGTTGTGGTTCAACGTGGAACTCTTGATATTTGTATAAAGACTTCACCTGACTTCATCATCCTCCATCTTGGAAAGTCATCAAGTTTCGAACCTCGATTCAGTTCAAACTATTTAGTGATAGGACTTGTATTTTTTCGGTTCTATGATAAATGTTTGGATTATCTTCACAAACTGTAAGTCCGATTTTCTATTTTCACCTTTTCATCGTGTTTTCTAGGGAAATAAATTATTTTTGTTAAAACCTACAGAGCTTGTTGGTTTCACTCTTTTCTTTTGTTACTTTTGAACGAGCCTATACGTAACAATATATATATATATATATATATATATATATATATATATATATATATATATATATATATATGGAAATATTTCTTAATGCCACTGTATGCAAACATCTGCCTTGAAATTAGTCATGGATTTTTGGATTATATCGACATTTCAATTCCTCTATATGCAGCGGGATATAAAAATTAATTCGTCCATGGATCTAATTGGCTTGATTTTCAGCGATTACATGCCAGGCGGTGGCGTAGTCAATGAAGATTATAGGTTCCTTCGTATCACCAGATTCCAGTATATTATCATTGTTAAGTGCCAGAAGTACTATGCCTTTTAGCCTCTACGACGGGTCAGTTACTTTTTATTTATTCGATGCTGTATAGTGGAGGTTTTTTCCAAAAAAAAATCAAAAAACGGCTGTTTTGTCTTCGACAAGCTGAGTTATTGAAGGATTTAAGTGCTTCGACAAAAAATATGCAGAAGTGATTTGATATGTTCAACTGTGACGTTGCTAAAAAAAGTACCAATCAGGTCAAAAAATCTTTGAGGGCAGTAAGTTTAGGTGTTATTCCGAGAGCGAGAGGGCTATTAATTTTAGCTGCTTGTGGGTTTGCTTAGGGTGCTATGGGTGGCACTAGTCTACAATACATATCTGATGTTCATCCTCGTTCCACCCCAGTCTTAATTTGCAGGTGTTAACACCAAGGAGGCGTAGATACTCTTACACCAGTTGTTTGTAATGCTTGCGTATCTCATGTACCAATACTCCGTCTTTCTCGTCGATTGCAGGATTGGCAGGCTTTACAAATGTCTGGTTGACCCGACAAGGCCTTGTTGGTTTTGTTAAGATGAGAATAGTGGGGTTTAGATGGCTGGAGTGGCTGAGAATCCTGATTCTCGTGCGTCGACGTTGAGGCATTCACACCGTATTGTGTCTCCAGCGATAAAGATAGACTAAAAACTAGTTGTAAAGCTTTAGTATGAGAGTCACTTGCGTCCAAGCATTGTTTCCATTCTCGAATGGCGCAGTCATTAATTTTTCGATGCAATAAATGAAGTGCCGAGAAATGGCATCGTAGTCAGAACCTAGGTTTTGATATGGTCTGCCACAGACACACGCTTGTTAACACTAATGTTTAGGATGTCTATGTGCGATATGGATGTCGACATTTCATATCGTAGCTGGGCGAGTTCATCCAGGTTACGAACAGAATCCTCCTGTAATCTCAACAATTTGAGAGCGATTGCTAAAATGTGCAATAGCGGCTTTGGTCCCTTGTGGGTGTAGTGAGCAGCTTATTGTTTCCGTGGAAATGGCAGTAGCATTGAAGGTGTCTGCTCTTGAAATACTAGTGTCCGAATATGTCAACAAGCATTTTTCTATCGGGATGAAGAGTTTAATTTTACCAATAAAGTGGGTTATTTCTCAAATGAATTTTGGTCGATAGATAACGTAGCATTCGACTATGCGTATGGATTTGAGCTGCACTCGAGCATCTATAACATTGCGATGGACAGGTGGCCGCAAACAGATCTATCGGTCTTTCTTTGAGTGGAGAGCGTGAAATAGGTCAGCGGCTATGACTGGGGATCGCAGTCCATTGCTATGTGAAGATAATGATTAGTTCAGGAGCCGGTGCAAGGCAGTACGTGGAAAATTATAGAAGATAGGAAGGAATCACCCTGAACTCTACCGAATGAAAAGTCTATATTGATCTTGTCAATTTCTTGCCCGATGTGTCGTGGTAGGTATGCTAACTCAGCTCTTCATGCCAGTAATGTGCTTCAAGGTCTGGGCCGTATGCAGCAGTTCCACGTTTGAGATAGCTTTTTCCGCCGCCCTGGCAAATCGGACCTTGTCCTTTTTAGACACAGCTATGTCCACAACTCCCCTGAGTGTAAGACCACTTGTTGTGCCTTCCGCGCAAAGCGTTGGTGCATTGTCAAACAGTTATTTGTGCTACAATAGCAAGGGAGAGTATATGTGTGATGTAACACTCTTTCTTCGTGCTTTTGGGGCTGAGTCAAAACATTCAATGTCCACACTAGAGTTTGCATCACAGGCGGCTTTACGATGCTTGGTCTGAGGGGCATTATCATTATTTTGGCACGCCAATATAGCTTTCAGAATGCGCTGAAAGGCATAGCGGCAATTTTTTCGATCTGGCGTTTGGAGAGTGAGACAGTCAGTGGGTCAGTGGTATGGTACAGGAAATATTAACATCGGCGTCTTCCTATGTTGAATTTGAGGCAAGAAAGCACAATTTATTGATGTGGGAACTTTTACACGGCAAATATACGGGCATGGTTGGTGTGAAGGCCATGAACAGACCTATAGTCTGGTCCAGAGTAAAGCTACAGAGCACGTAGGAACCGCCCACGGAAGTGCATTGAAGATATGCATAGATCGTGGTGTTGAATTACACTATGCAAGCCGGACCAAATATGAAGCTTTGGCACGAGACATTTGGCACAGGCTTGAGTCTAAGATGTCGACGCGGTAAATGGAGGAACGGAATCTATCGCTACGAAAAAGGGTTTGCACAATGGCACCAACGATGTTACCAGTACGCAGTCTTGATTTCGTGGATAATGACGTCTATCTTGTAGGTAGTTTTATGGTCAATGCAGATTGCGCCATTGTCGGAGGAAAACAGGAAATTAATAATAGACTAATGGCCGGCAAAAGCGCTAGATTGGATGCTGTGATAGCTGCAGTAGACTCGAAGAGATGCCAGATCAATCTCAAGGTCACGCCCTTTTGAGAGCCACAATTAGAAACGGAAAAATGACTTCAGATGCCACTTTTTTAAACCTTTCTGACCCATCTGTGTGGTCTAGGGCGGTGTATTGGACGGTCTAGAAGAGGGTAGATATGTCATTGCCTATATATTGTAGATCTTTTACAATTTTGTTATTTGTATCCATTACCGTTCTGACTGTAATATGAGTCATATACCTAGTCCTAAAACACCTTAATTACATCTTTAAATGTTTCATCGTACGCGATATCCTTCTTTTGCAGGCGCTCTTGGAACCTCGTTAACTAGCTCGAGAGGCCTTTTGATGGTCACAAAAGACCCTTTCAACATTCTGAGTCATTTGACCTGCTCATCCTACACACTGAGCAGAGAACCATGCTAGCATTGTTAACCGGTTGCTCACAAACAGCAACACGCTGACAGAAATTTTCCTCTGCAGGCCTTGCTTTTCCCTTAGGGCGTTGGTTCAGTTTAAAGTATTCTTCAAGGATGTCATCTTCAGTTGCACGTTTGGTCAGTGTGATGTGTTCCTCAATTGGTCTTCGGTCTACTGGTTGGGTGTTATTATTTACTGATTTCGAGGATTTTCTTTCAGGCTAGAAGATTTTTCACAAACGGTTTAAACATGTCGCCATTTGCTAGTTTCTTTTCCAGACATCTCTCGAAACACCCGTATTTACTTTTAGTTAATTTGTATTTGCACGTCGATTTGTTCTCAGCAACATACTCGTATGCTTGTGTTGTAGGAATCTTAGATGCGGTTTCCTCTCCAGTAATGCAGAATATTGTTTTTATCCACTCGTTCTCGTGCAGCAGTGTGAAAATCTTTCACGACGTTGTTGGCAGAGTCTACAGAAATTGCCGTCTTTTCCACGTTGCTAAGGCCACATATCCTTCTGCTAGATGCCGGTCGTTTGTGTCGGATGCTGTACATTGACAGGTTTGTAAGAGCAAAGCTGCTTAATGAAAATAACACCATTTTTCTAAACCAAAATGTCAATGTTTGGCCTTTTGCATTGATATGTATAATATGTCGCAAAGGCCGAAACCTGCAGACCACATTGCCATGAATGTCGATATCAATGCAAGGTAGTCGTCACGTTGTGCAGCCTAACCTCTCAATGGTTCCAGCACAGCTACCATAAATTGTATTCACTAGGGAAAGATCTACCAGCGTGGACAAGCTTCCACACCCCATCCTGAGACAAGTCTAGACTGATCGTTAGTCTGAAAATCTTAAGGATAGCCTTGTGCTGATCTAGAAACGCACACAGAAGGGAGCGTTGGTAACAAATCCCAGAGAGACCATAAGTTGTCCGCCTACTGGGAGAATTAATGAGACTGATCTGTACTGCCCTCGCGTAGCTTTTCTAGGCATGTCATGTGAAGTTTCTTTCTCTTCTTCGCGTATAAAGATAACATGGACATCAGCTCGAGGAGTCATTGGTCTCCAACCAGCTTAGCTCGGCCATAGCCAACAAGAGGTTAGTGACGACATTTTTGTCACTTGTCTCGAACACAGACTTTCGAGTCTATGGTGAGGATTCTTGAATGTGGAACTATGAGCAGGCTTCTCGTTCTAGTGTCTTAGACGTGGATGCGTCTCGCGCTTTTGACTGCATGTGTTTTTGACGTGGATCCAGAGTTGGTGTTTCTTCACGCTGATATGGAGTGGGTGTCGGCCGATGGGTATGAAAACTACTGTATAACAAATCCTTCGCTGCCCTCCGTGCAATAACAATCAATGAAACAATTCAATTCCGCCTCGGTGTGTCAGTGTCTAACTTCAGCTATTCAAATGCCACCTCTAATATGGATTTTAGGTACATTAAATTATAAATGGCTGAAATATTTCCGATATTAATATATTCCACGCCTTGAGGCCGAACAATGAACAACTAGGCGACAATGATTAAATAAATATCGAACAAAGAATGCGAAATTATATTTAATTGCACTATTACAAACTTGGGTTGTAAATTATCGACCAGAATAGGTATAGATAAGTGTTATTTACATGTAGCTACTTTCATCAAGTATTTGTTGAATGATTAGCTATGAATAAGAACATAAGATCTGGTTGATACTGTAAGGATAATCAACACGAATTGCCAAGTCACGTGATGTTATCAATTATTTGATGTTATCAATTGTTTGAAACAAATCAATATTCTTTTTTCTTGCTACAATACTTACATTTTATTTAGAATTGCAAATATCGAACGCGGTTCAATTTGAATGCTTGTCAGTTCTTTTTCTTCCAAATCAAGAGGGTAGCTTTCCATTTCAACAACACTGTTCATATCTTTATACCTAGAAATGAGAATGAGAATATAGGCAATAAAATCAGTTTCATGCATGTGTTGGCTGTACACAAATCAATTTTGATGAATGCAAATGTTTTAATATTTCATAAATGTTACACGAGCTATGGCTGATAAGGGATCTAAACAAGGAACGTGATGCTTTGAATTATTTGAAACCTATGTCAATATTCTTTATTCTTACTCCAATACTTACATGTTATTTAGAACTTCAAAAATTGCATGCTGTTTACTTGCGGTTTTGAATATTTGTCAGTTCTTTTACTTCCAACTCAAGAGGGTGGATTTTATTGTGAACATAAATGTTTAATTCACTAAACTTTAATTAATAGTGAGCATGTAGGAAAACAATAATTTAGAACTACAGATTAACTATCGTCATACTCATGATACTTCCAATTTTTGTGCAGAAATAAACAACGATATTTTTAATTGAAATAATGAATATGTGGTAATTGGCGATGTTTTTAGTTTAATAATAGATCCAAAATATCGTTCGTATTAGGTCAATAATCTTCACATTCTAAAAGCATATGAGGCTGTTTTCGACATCTTTGTTCATTATTGTTTGTTTGAAATATGGAAAACACTAAGTTACTGATAGGAATGTGTTGAGAAAACCAAATCCAATTAAACAAGCACGTTTAGATTTCGTTCTTATTGTAGAGAAGATCTTTATTATAACTAACATGGAGTAATAGTTCCAGGAAGGGCTTTCTACAGAAGAACTTAAAACAAAATACAAATTTAATTTAGATTCCAGCAATTTGATTGACTTAAAACTGACCAATCCGGTTTTATAAGGGTGGATATAGATTTAAGACCACGTTGGTGAAATATGGGCCTAGTCATAGAAATCGTCACTACTTATTCTAATACATCTGTTGTTTGAATATACCGAAAAACACAAGACATTTTGTGAAATTGAATACATTCCGATAAAAGATTAAGTCTTAATAATATTTTTATACATATATACAATTTATAATTACTGATCAACACTTTCTTCTAAATGTTACCACAAGAAATTACAGACGAAACTATAGAATTTATAGAACTTAAAAAAGACGAACCGCAAAACCAACTCATAAGAGAAATCATGGATATCGAGCTGGATAATTCTGGAGGACAAAAGGAATAAATTGGTTGAAATATGTAAAAAGAAAGGAGGATGAGGAAACGATCTCGAGCAAAAGTAATTGAGGAAGTAGAAATGACTTCATAAAATATGTTTTGCTTAGAATGCAACAATTATCTCAGTGAAAGCATCCATAATCTACAAAATTGGATTGAATTTATACAAAATTTGAGAAATAAATTTTAGAGGAGACATGGAGGATATATATATATATATATATATATATATATATATATATATATATATATATATATATATATATATATATATATATATATATATATATATATACACTTCATCGCCAGATACTATGATAACTCTGGTATCCCACTTGCGCATATAGTCTGATGTATGCGTATCTAGATTTGAATAAGAACTTGTATTACAAAATATTTACTGATTTTATCACCCTTATCCAATTGATCTTAAATTTCTTCTTAACCGCAGTGACTTTCCTAAATTAAATAGCCAGCAAAACGACTCAATTAACAGAAGACACTAAGTCTCATGAAAATGTCATATAATAACAGTCAGTCATTAAATACATTGACAGTGGGGTTTAATTTCTTTGAAGAAGATGAAAGGTATATTTATGCAATATCAATCAATTTTACACATAATTTAGAGGAACTGTCATCAGCACAAAAAGTAATTGTTATTGCATAGACATAGATCTTACACCCATACTGCTCCTAGGACAAACCCATTTTTCTTTTGAATGTATCCTACAAAATGGCCTCTGCATGCAGGGTTAGTAGACTTTATCCTTGAAAGAATATGTTACACATTACTGTTCACACAGGTCAACATAGCTTCATAAATACATCAGAGGAAAACATTCCTAATCTATATGCTTTTGTTTTACACCCAAGAAATGTTATTAACATAGACCATTAAATGGCAGAAAAAATAAAAAGCCATTTTTACCTGTGGGGCAACCAGAACTGAAGATCTGATTCTTAAGGAAGATTTGTTTGGATGCACAGTAAGTTACTTTAGGTTCCTCCAACATTGCAATAATCTGAATTATTCAATAACCATTGTGCAATTGAAAAATCACTGGTTTTCTCATTTCTTGCATTTGTATTATTTGTTTGCATGTGTTTATCACTGTATATCATTATGTATCCGTGATAACAGAATTTGCTTTAATACAAGAACCTCCAACAAGAAATCTCCACCGGGACAATTAAGTTTTCCTAGCTGACTTGTAATTTGTGGCTAAAACGTAATCAAAATTTTAGCTGTTTGCTAATTGGAGTAATTAAAAGTCTGACAACGGCCTATGGAGTAATTATTTAATTCATTAAATGAACGAAGAAAATCCACATGAATATTACAAGCTCAAATTATACATCCTGGCGTTATCTATAATTCGCCAGTCCTACAAATGGAATATATTTTACAGGTCTGAGCAAAATATCATCTTGGATCTTCAGTGTAATGATTACTTAATAGGAATAGGACTAGTTCACACTGTGCACAGTACATGTAACTCATCGTCCACCGTGATGATGGAAAGTGTCACACAAGCCTGCACACTTACAGCAATCCATTCGAGATCAGTATGTTAATGATAATTTATCAAAAGTCTGTTGTGTGACCGTGTCGTGCTCTCCGTCAGCCTTCTAATAGCCGGGCCACACCTGATCAAAACGTATACATATATTGTGTTTATTTGGATTTATTTGAATTGATATAATTGTATGTGGCATGTCACCAAGATATATTTCAAACATTGTTTAGAAACAACCTTTCTCGTTTTATTTTCAGATCCTGTCCTAGCCAGGGTAAATATCCGCTGACACCAGAAAGGTATGTCACGGAGTAATCTAGGTTTGCCTCTTCTCATGTCTGGAACATATTGCCAAATGAATTTTGGCAGGTTGTTACGAGTATGGGAAGGAGCAACTTGTAACTTTAGAAATATAGTTAATAAAGCATTTTGCAATTTTCTAATTTTGCTCTGTGTGTGGGCTTCCAGTTCGAACCTTTGTAACTATTAGCAATGTGTGCCGCCTAGATTCAAAATGTTTATCTTAACTTTCTCCAATGTTTTCAGCCCAACGGTTTGAAATTTTTAATTCATATTTTGTAAATATTTTATGTATGTATGTATGTATGTATGTATGTATGTATGTGTATGTGTGTATGTGTGTATGTATGTATGTATGTCGTCAGTTGTTCATACTAGTGTGTGTACCTTATCGTCACTTTGTTCTTACAATAACTTTTAAGTTTCTGTAAAAAGTATTATTTAGAATAGGTGCAGTAGCTGTCACTTTATGGTAATGTTCTGTGTTATGTGTCTGATGTGTATATATCACTGTATGTACAGCTCAATCTGTATCGGTCGTTAGTTGATTCTTTGTCATAGTAAACGTTCCTCAGCTCTAAATTTATTTGTTGTAATATCTGACGTTAAACAAAAATTCATCATCTTGCAGCTTGCACCAACACGATCATCCAGTACTAAAAATCCAGTCTATAAACGGTCTGTTTCTGTAGACGTTCCATGTTGGATTTTTGTTTATACAGTAGCCCTTTGCACACGAACCAAGAAAAAAGTTTAATTTATTAGCATTGTCTTCCATCCAGAAGATTTGATATTTTTTGTAAATGATATTATTAAGTCAATCACATTGTTTCATTTGAGTCATCCGTCATTGTTAATACACACATCATGGTTTGAGATTAACAGATGACATAGGCAATGAGATTCCCCCTCTCTCCACATATTTATTTCAAGCATGGTATGTCCCATAAAATAAAGACATGTCCAACTGTAAAATTAATGTTTATTAACGAGTAAAAAATGCTTTCATTCACAATAAGTAAAGGATAATTCATACTGGACGGTTTTGAAAAATCTCTTTCAAAGTCCTGATTGGCCATTAGTTCAATCTAAAGAACAAACTTGTACTGACCGAGAAATTCAACATTGAACAGGAATTGGTTAGTCCTAGGGTCCGGCCTATTACAGAGAGACCATGAGTTATCAACGCACTGATATAATATAGAGAGATTTCCTTCACTACCGTCTCGTAGCGCCTTCTTTGGCGATTCAAGCACGAACTTCAGGCTAAAGAGAGTCACGGGTCTCCAACCAGCTTAGCTCGTGAATAACCATACAGATGTTCATAACAAAATTTGTGTCAGCCGAATCAGGAACAAGCAGTGCTTTGTGATTATGATTGGTTTCCCTCGGTGTCAGCATCACGACATCCTTTCGAGTCCTAGTGTTATTAACCTTTTTGTCTCGAAGATGTACTTCAGCTCTGTGGTGTAGGATTCACTTCTTTATCCGTCACTGTGTGACATTAATTTGGCATGGGCTTCTCTCACTTGTTTTACATGTGGGGTGGGGCTCCAGATAAAGCAGAGGTGATAATTGCCTGAGATCGGGACTAAGACCGCAGTTTGCAAGCGAAGTTTGTAATTTCGTAATTTCTTGTTGCCCATGCTATTTTGTTTAAGCATACGCCTTGGAAGACTCCAAAAAATGGCTTTTATAACCCAATAATTCCTTGCTGCCAATGCAGTTTTACCAGTTTACCTCTGGGGAAGACTTATCTCTAAATAGTGGTCTAAAAAGCTCGAATTTATACATCACTAACATGTCACCTCTGTCCGCCTGGGTCCAAGTTTCGGACTTGCCCAATGTGGGTATGTAAGAAAGCTTGCCAGTAGCTTCCATTGAGTCGGTCGTTCTTCTAGTGATTTTTCTTCTTCCTCCACCAGCCGCTGTGTATAGTTTATCATGTGTTGATAAATGGCTTTATACCACACACAACTCCATGAATTGTGGAAATAAGAGAGCAGACTCTTCTATGGCTTTGTTCTGTATACTCTAAGCGATGCTGCCCCTTGTTTTTACCACACGAAACACTTTCCTTGCATTCAGATTGTGTTTTCTTTCTACATTGCCGATATTGTATTGGCGGAACACTTCATTTAGTTTGTTTTTAGATCTGTATATTATAAAACCCAAGGGCATGATTTTTTTTCCACAGGACAGTCCCACCGAGCATCAACAACGAACAAAGAGTATGGTCTTCATTTCGTTAGAAATTTACTCATGGTGTCACACTAGTTCAATTAATTTGTTTGGAGTTTTAAAACAAATACAATGTCCATTTTTGTTTCCTCCGTCGGCACAGTGCCCAATCCAGGACTTGGAGCATGCCATTTTAATATGCCATCTGAAACATGCGAAAAATTGGCTCCACAATGTACAGCTAGTCCCATGCTTTACCCGCTGACATTGAACTGGTCGCCTAGAAATGACGCACCTGGCATGCTGCTTAAATAGTGAATGAATAGTAAATATCATATTTTCTAAGAGATGTGTAAATGACACCTCTAGTATCATAATTGCACGTGTATATTTAGAAACAATTAATAGTATTGATCTTTCTTCAAAGAAATAACGTATAAACCTATATACTGACATAGATTGTTTCAGATAGTTGCGTGAGATCTGTAATTGGTCAAGTTAGTAGTATAACAAGTTACTTTCCTATCATTTGTATATTAAATGCCCACATGACCATTAATTACAGTTATTGTCAAAATACCCTTTGCAGATCTTTCGAATTTACTTGGATTTATTATCAATATGCAAAGGAAATTCTGCAACTTTCAATAATTTGATTCTCTGCCAGGTTGCTATTGATACCTTCTTCACCAACTGAAACTGCTGAATCAAAAACCTGCATGCCCTGCTATGAAACAGCAATTCAGTTTTGCATGGGTATGTCAGTGTGTCACTTCAGCTAGTCAGTTGTCCCTTCTTATATGGATATCGGTAACATTTTCAAACAAATACCAGCAATATTCGAGGTTAAGCAATAGGTAATTAGACGACAATGAATAAAAAGTATCGAACAAATATTAGACCATCAAACAGTGTGAATATTTTATTTAATTTTCTTATTACAATTTTGTTTTGCAAAATATTGACCAGAATAGGTATAGGTGTTATTTACTTGTACCTGCTGTCTTCAATTATAACTTTTTGAACCTTACTGTGCTGAACCTATATGCGAATGATTTTTCCGTGTTTCACAAATTCTAAGATTGTTTTTATTTTTGGATGTTATTTGTTTACGTTCCACTGACCAACTTGTTTTTGTTACATATGAATGCGTATTACCAGTGACGAATCGTTCTCTTGTGTTGCCTATTTCATTGTGATCATATTTTTATTCAATCTCTTTAATGATTTCATTCATTATACTTTACTACTACATGTCCAACATCTCCTTTAGTAGTTATTTCACATTTTCACTAATGGCAGAATGTTATATGACAAGAATGTACAATGTTATCGTGTATCATATTGCAGATAAATTAGTTTGTACACTACACACTGTTACATATGCACTGGCTGTTCACATGGCAAACTTGTTGAATTCGAAAAATAATCTAATACTTCAATTACCTTACACGAGCTATGGCTGATATATTAAACATTATGACGATGAATTGCCAATAATTATGGGATCTAAGCAAAGCACGTGATGCTTTGAATTATTTGAAACCTAATGAATATTCTTTATTCTCACTCTGTTATTTAGAATTGCGAAAATTGTATATGGTTCACTTCAAGTCTTAATGTTTATAAGTCGTTTTCTTCCAATTTAAAGGATGCTTTTTCTCTTCAACAACACCTTTCAATTCCCTATGCTTTGAACTAATATCGAGAATGTAGGCAACACAATCATTTAGAATTTAAAAAAATTACACTTCTTTAAACGTGTCGTCAGAATCATGATAGTTCCCATTTTTATGCAGAAATCAACAATCACGCAGAAAATTGAAATAATGCTTATGTGGAAATTGGGGATAATTATAATTTAATAATCGACCGATAATTTGATTCTTTAATTACAGTAACCTTAACACTCCAAGACCACAACTGGTTGTTTTAGACATTTGTAAATTAAATGATTTAGTTGTCTTCTGGAGAGCACAAAATAAGTTTACTGATAGGAATGCGTAGAGGAAAACAATCGGATTAAACCAGAACGTTTAGATTTCTTTCTTCTATCAGAAAATATCTTCATCATAACTAATAAGAATTCATAGATACTGGTCGGTATTTTCCCAAAAGAACTTAAAAAAGATGGTGATATTTAATTTAGTTTCCAATAATCTGCTGTGCACTTCATATTTGATTTCAAATTTACCTGTGAAATTTCATAAGTGTGGTATTAGATCTGTGATTTAGAATGGCGAAATATTGGCCGCAAGATAGGACTGACCACTCTTTATTCCAACAACGTTTGAGTTTGTAAAAGTTGAAAAACGCAATGCATCGACATTTAATAATTTCTTACGGAAAGATCATAATTATCTTACACTCGTTAAACAGATACTGCAGAATTCTAACTGTTGGGATGTTCTATATTTTGTATATATTAATCAACAATTATGCTATGCTAATAATCCATATTCATATATGCAAATTATAATTAATGATCAGCTCACAAGCAATTACATTTAAAATTATCTCTTATATATATTTAAAATAAAATAGAGACAGTAAAATGAATCTGAGAAATAACTATTAAGCCAATCAATGATCTAGACACGACTAACTGGATCAATCAGAATTTGGAAGAAAAAAGGAATAAATTTAATTTGGTATGAAAAATTAATGGCGGGTGAGAATAGCAAAACAGATTTAGAAAGTGGCTTCATATGAAACAAATTTATTATTTAGAAAACAGCAATTTTATCATGAAAATGATACCTAATCTACCAACATGAAAGTCTGAGAAAGCAATTTTAGAGACGACAAAGTAAATATCTGCGTACATTGAATTAATATAAGGAAGTATTTTAACGATTGAAGAGAAAACATTTTACTTCACCTGTAAAATATATCCTGAACTCTGCTAAATTATAGACTTTCTATTGATTATGTGATATTTGAAGCAAAAGTCGTCCATTTGTTTCATTATGAGGAAGTACGATTAAAGTCTTCATTAGTGCATCGATAAAATTAAGTTTAACAAGTTTGCTATAATTTAAAAGAGTAACCTTTAACAAATTTAGTAGTTTCTGATTGTGCTTTAAATTGCAAACCTTTTCACATTAATGCTTCTTTTCATACATAAACGAAGATATTTTTAATTTCGTTTGTGCATTTATTGTACGAATTGATACAGTGATTATTGGTTATGTATGGGTCCTTAGAAACATGATACAATTGTCGTATTGGACGGAATTCAGAGTCTAGCATCTTTTAAACAGAGGAAGGAAATGATTGTGAGTTCATATTCGCTCATATAGTTTAATTAACACATATTCCTTCATTAAAAGTGCAGTAAGAAATTGCATTATAAAATTCGTTTTATCATGCTGATCCAAATGATCTAAATTTCTTAACCACAGTGGCATTCCAAAATTTACGAAACAATAAAAAATAATCAACTAAATGAAGAGGCTATTAGTCTCATGAAAATGCCAGATAAAATAAGTTCAGGATCAGATTGGTTGACGATGGAATTTTTATTAATTTTGAGAAAGATGTGTCATTTTATTCCACATCAAAATCAATTTTTTGCATGGTTTTGAGGAAATCTCATCTACACAAAAAGAAGGGAAAAACTTCCATACTCATAAATTTAGCGCCCATTGAGTCCTAGAAAGAACAGAAACCCTATTCCATTGAATGTATGTCTGTACATATCTGAGTGTGCAAATTACACAAGCCGTTTACAGAAAAGAAACTTCAAGTAGAAATATCAACAAAAAAACAACTACAATTTCTTCATTTCATTCTGATTCGTTGCTGAACTTTAATAGGGATTTTAAAATGTAATACATCTATGAACTAATCTATGGTCAGAGTAATTAAATGTCGGACCATAGATTAAATAAATGTCTGACATGAGCCTTAACGGAAATTATGAAAGACATTAAATTGACATATTTCCTGAAGAATAACACAGGTTTAAATTATACATACTATCATTAACAACAAAATGATCATGAGTTCTACACATATCATAACATATCCTAATTCTATGTTTATTTGAATGTATTGAAGTTGATAAAATTTTATGTGGCATGTCACCAAGATATCTATCAAACACTATTGTACGTCTCATTATAATTTCAGTTCCTATGAAAGTTTGGATCCATCTCGTATGACAAGAGAAAGGTATGACATTGAGTAAATCAGGTTTGCCACTCCTCATGTCTGGAATATTGTGCCCAATGATATTATATATGCCACTAATTTAGCAAGTAACTTTAATGGTACGAATTGCAACTGCCCGTACATCCGATACATGAACAATGAAAGAAAACATATCCTTAAAGAATGAAATGATTCAACGCGAGGAAAAATATAGATGATTTCATACGAGAGAGAGAGAGAGCAATTGAACGTATTTTCTAAATATTTTCTAAATATATCCCGCAAAAAAAACAAATAACGATTCTGACTGTATGTATTATGCCATCTTGCAAATGGGTAATGAGAGGAAGCATCGCAAAAATGAATCAACGTTAAGGAAGGAAATCTAAGCTAACCTTTGAAACAATTGCAACAATAATTTAAATAACAATATGTAATCCGGTTTAAAAAAAAGAGCTGATCCTATACAACTCTGAATGAATGTCCCGGTTATACAATAAATCAGTTATACAATACTATACCGAAGGGTAACTAGCTCAGTGGGTATTGTTTAAAAAAAAAAAAAACTCTAACGTTACAACGCCATCTTTTTATCTACAAATACCTTTTTTCTTCGCCCCGTCGGACAATCGATCTGGTAACCCGCTCGCACATATTGTTGTTCGTCATTCGACTTCGAAGATGATCATGACACCACTAACTGGTCTCGTTTCTGTTAGTACATAAATGGCTGATCCAGTCAATTTGTGCTCTCAGCTGTCTGTGAAACATTTGACAAGAGATGACGCATGGTTTTGCTTCATCAACAGGGGACGTTTTGCAGTTCGAGGTTTCTGATGCTCGCGCGCTTCTGACAAATATGACATTTTCATGCAATATCAGTCAAATGTTTATACTAGCTTAGCAGAATAATCATCGACACAGAAAGAAGCAATAATAACTTCCACACAAATAGGTGTTGCACCCAATGAGATCCATGAAGAACTAGAAATCTATTTCATTTTCAATGTATCCTAAAGAAAAACTCGACTCTGTATGCAGAGCAATTAGGCTTACAAAAGAAAACAAAAACAAAACAAATATAAGCTACCCATTGTTCTTGGCACAGATCACTCTGATTTCATTAAAGGTAAATATCTCTTGGGAGAAAACATTCTTAATTTATGTATTATATTTACAGATAAAACATAATTATTATTAACTACTCAGGTGTAGACAAGTTTGAAAATCCATGGGGAAGCAGAACTGGCTGTCAAGTACAATGCTGCGGTTTCCACAATATTGAATTAAGAAAAAGTATTCATATATATATATATATATATATATATATATATATATATATATATATATATATATATATGAATTTAGAACAAAACCTGTATATCATGGAAGAATACATGTTCTTACGTGCAATGGAGCAACCACGGGTTTTCTCTTTTCTTGTATTTGTGTTACGTGTATGCATGTGTTTGTGCATATATGTATGTATGTGAGATTAAAAAAGTCGTTTGAACAAAAATTTCAAGCATAAATCTCAAAAGATTCAAGTAAGAATAACATAGGTCCAAATTATACATAGTAACATTAATTATAAAATGATCGTCTGTCCTATAATAGGAAAATGTATTTCAAGTCTGAGCAGTAAATAAATTCAGATCTAAAGTGTTGTGATACTTAACAGAAACTCGTTTGTTTTCATTGCTCACAATACATGTAACTCATTATCAGTCATGCGGATAGAAGATGTCACGTATATTAATCTTCATGCTTATAATAATCTATTTGGGATCAGTATGTGAATGATAATTTATCAATTTTCTTTTTGGAAGGAGTTGTATTGTACGTAGGCTTTCTAGTATTTGGATCACCCCTGTGCAGAAGTGATAGAAATATTATGTTTATTGAATTTGAGTTAATAAAATTACATGTGGCATATCACTAAGATAATTTCAAACTTTCAAAATAAAACTTCCGGTTATAATTTCAGGATCTATACTATCTCGGATGGATCTATGGGGACAAGAGAAAGGTATCGCAAGTATTAATTCATATTTGTTCCTTCCCATGCCTGAAACATCCTGCCAGATGAAATCCCCCCCCCCCCATCTCTAGAACATCATGCCAAACGAGACTCCATACTCCTCTCCACGTCTGAAATATCATGACAGACGAGATTATGTGTGCAAATTCTTGCACAGTTTTCCGCAGGTTGATGCAAGCATGGGAGGAAGCAAGTTCTGAGAGTCACCTTTTGAAAATGTTTTAAGCATGGTTTTCAATCGTTTAATTTTGCTCTGTCTCTGGGCTTTCAGTTGCAGTTTAGTAACTGTTGACTGTTCTGGCCACCTACTTTCTGATGTTTTTTAAACCTTCTGTAACTTTCTTACACTGATTAGCAATCCTTGAATTACTGAATAAAAATATGCATGTGTGTATGTATGTATGTATGTATGTATGCATGCATGCATGTATGTGCGTAGATAGGTAGGTAGGTGTTCGTTAAACAACATTATCGAATGAGTTTATTCGAAATGCTGAATACGTTGCGCTGCACATTATTTTTTATTTCTCCAAAGTCGGTTCTTCATGTGCCTCCTTCATCTGCATTTTGAATAACCACGTGATGTAAACTGGATATGTTCATGCGAGACCGTACCCCTATATTTATTTATCCACTCAATTTAAAAGCGGCAATTAAAGGCGGCGGGATTGCACAGAGTAAGTTAAAAATGTGCCGAAAGGCTAGATATATGAATTGGTTTTAACAGAAACCTTCTGACACAGGGTAAAAATACTGATATCACGACTGCACAGATGAATGCAGGTTCAACCCTCTAAGATTATGAGCGTCCTGGCAAAGACCTGTATTCCCATCAATTATACAACTATATTTAAAGACAAATCAACACACGAATTAAAGATTAGAATCCGCTCCATTCCGTTACCATTCCGGGTTTGGCATGGTAACGTCTGAATCACCGTGCCTCTGACACCATTTAAATAAATGTAGCCAACCATTTGAAATTCTACACAGCTAAACTCTCGGAAGTATAAGAGAGCAATTGTACTACTCCCTATGTTGGCGTTATCTGCATCCACGCATATAAAATCATATACATGTGTACAGCTTCACAACATTATAATAATTATTTCGTCCTAGGTCCTAGGCAACAGTTGGGGTGGGTTTCATTGTATCTACATCCTGATCAGAATTTAAAGGACTAACTTTGTAATTATTCATTTGGTTTTTGCGTTTAGCTTAGGGGTTTGTTTTTATATGCTGATATACCTAGAATTAAGAAATCTAATGAAGTGACGAATATTGATGAGTGTTACATCTCACAAAAGTAGGTCACTATAAACCATATTTCACGCTTTACTGACTTCGATCGCAATTTGTGTTTTGTATATATTTCTCAAAAATTGCTAGAATCGTCAAACTAGATGAAAGTTTGCATCTCTATTAGTACGATACACTTTACAGAACTGAAGGTCACTGTGACCCATGTTATACATATTAATGATTAAGCCTTTGTTTTGACGTTAAGTCATGGCGGTACAGGTTTTCCGCAAGCTACAAAAATACAATCACATATGATATAACGAAACCTGATGAGGTGATGCAGCTGGATAAGCCATACTACCTCTGTACAAAATTAGGTCATTATGGTTCATTTTTACAATATTTTGACCTGTCTACAATTTTGTGCTTGATGTTAATTTCCTATGCACCGTTTTTTACTAGAACTGTAACTTGATCATGTTATTATCCCATCCTTGATACAAAAGAAGTTCATTGTCACCTATATCTTATCTTTTACTAGGTATGGTTGTGGTTTTGCGTTTAGAGTGATAATAGGGACTATTGGACGAATATCCTTCCATTATCCACTTCAAACCAGCTAACTAGTGTTCATCCACATTAGACCAGTTAAGCATATTGTTTTAATTTTCAGCTATGATGCAGGTATCTGTATTTATTTTTTTTTACAAACCCCTAGGCCACCCCATTTCTACTCTTCAACATTGTATGAAAAACAAAAATCACTAAAATCACTAGCTCGAGTTTTTAATAGGTTTTTCAATACCACTGCCCTGTCATTTTTAAGAACCGATGTGCCGGAGCTTATTCGTATATTTGGTTTTTCTTCGTGCTTGAGGGATTTTTATGTAACTATTTAAATACCGCTGACCTAGTTCTCATATATTTTGAGGAAAAATAGCCCAGCATTTTCACAATGTTTGATAATCAATTGCACTGATTTGTTTCATAATATTGGAGGATCAATTGCCCATATATGTTTCAAAATGTTTGATAATCATTTGCCCATATTTGTTTCATAATGTTTGAGGATAAATTGTCCAGATTTGCTTCATACATTTTGAGGATCAAGTGTTCAGATTTTGTTTCATAATTTTTGAGGATTAATTGCCCAGATTTTGTTTCAAACTTTTTGAGGATCAATTGTCCAGATTTTTTTCGTAATATTTGAGGATCTGTGTCCGTGATTTCCTTCTTCATACAATTTGAAGACTAATGGCCTTGCTATTATTATAACAACTAATTTAGAGACCACACTTTATATAACCAACTTTTACTAACCAATAATATAAAAACTCTCCCTGTTAAATTAAAGTAGCTTTATATCTTTAATTGTTTCAAAGTATTTATAGGTAAATTCTTTTATCTATACTATGAATGCTAAATATGATTTGCATTCCTAGTGTTTACCCATTTTACTATTTCTATTTTGGAAATTTTTCTAATTTTATTAATTATTCTTATATTACACAGGCTCTACCTTTTACTGGAGTGAAGTTATCTACGTTTTCTATCAAATAAACCCATATATATGGCATTAAATATTCCCGTAGACTTTAATGTCAAATTAGAATATATTTAAACACATTTTCGTGACATTCTAGTATAGTCTAATGTTCATATGTTGCATGCCTCAACTGTCAAACCTACATATGTTTTTAAAATTTATTTATTAATTTAGTTATCACAGTTTTATTCAGAATCCAGCACCTCATCCGTTAGACTAAGCGATCTAGTGTTTAAACATCAATTGAACCTTTTTATTGATTTGCCATGGAATGATGCATGGAAATCTTATTTATGCTATGGTATGTATATTTCTAATAGTAATGTTCTAACACGATTATAACATTTAATTGTCGCGACTGTTAAATGCGTGTTTAAAACAGTCAAGAAACGTATTTTCGAAGATTAATACATTTCATAGCTCCAGAGTCAACCTATTAATCAAGATTGTGACATTTCAGCGTCAAATATACTTACAACAAATGCTGCAATTCATAATAGTATGAAATGGTGCAACGTATGGAGAAAAATGCAATTGATCAAGAAGCACATGAGTTGCGCTATAACCATTATGAAAGTATTAGAAGGTGCGTTAAACCGGGGATGTTTAATAATCGCTTATACAACCAGTTAATTTAACGCAAAAGACAGATGAAGTTACAAATGCTTACCAACCAGCGTCTCTATAGCCGCATATTTATTTGACTATGATAAATTAAGAACTCTAGAATGAAATCAAGACAATTAATCAGTACTATGAAAAAGTGCTACATTATTTAAAAACGTCACCAGGTTTTGAAAATAAATAGCAGAAATATTTACTAACGTGAACAATACGGAAAATACTAGTTATATGAACCAGGAACAGCATTTCAGGTATCAGGAATATATAGGCAAAACTACATATGTGTTTTGTTCCGAGCAGGTGGAAAGAATATGTTTGATACGGCGTAGGAATGTGGAAGCCATCCGGCAAAGATAATCTTCTACACCGTATCAAACGAGTTTTTCCCCTCACTCGGAACAAAATACTTATGTGGTTTTGTATTTACTACATATCCCCTTTTCTTTAAAGATTTCTTAAAAATATATAATGATATAATGTATAATTTTAAAAAACTAGGCATGTAGCATTTTATGAAAGAAAGTGAACAACTCTCAACACGTACATGTATTTCACCGTTGTTAAGCCTATATAAACTGTGCATCATCGGTCTGTCTGCATTTGAAATATGGTTCTACACTTTAGCTTTAAATTTTTAAAAGTGTTGATGGGATATATGAATGGAATTTGTTCCTTACTTGTCGATGAACATAGGTTATGGACAAGTAAGAGGCAACACCTTCTGAATATACATTCCACATCCAAGCAAATTTCATGGCAATTTTTAAAGACTAACAGAAATTAAATCTATTCAAATTTATAAAAAAAAATTTATTTATTTACAGCACATTTTCAAACTCTATTTTTATGTTTATAATTTTTACATGAAGTTACGGATAAAATTAAGATATGAAATATTCACTCTCTTTCTAACATGCGGACTAGATTTTTAATATTCATTTGGATATATTATAAAAAGGAAAATTCTAAATAATATGCAGTATTGATCTGTTTTCTTTTCTTCATTTTGTACTTGACCAGTTGTAAGAATAAAAAATGTAAACATACATTTCCCTCATTGTCTCCCAGTGATCTTGCTAACACTGTATATAACGGATGTAACATTGCTAATCTGGGTTACAAGCAAAACAGCTGCTGCTTTCTGTGATGTGTTTACCTTCATGTTGCAAATGTTTGTCAGTTTTATCCACAGATTTATTAAACAATTTCTAATCCTCGGTAAATAAAAAAAACAAATTGTAAGTCCCTCTACTTAAACTTCCTAAAACAATATTATTCAGCAATCCACATCTATGAAGCTCCGAAGCTTTAATGTGATTTATCTATGTTTGACATTTTAGTTCATTTACATTGTGGAATGTCTCATGGGAATTAAAGATGGAGTAAAGGTTTGTCCAAGCTTGGGGCATTTTAACCATACCTTGAATCTTGATATGATTCCATGAGTCTTTCTTACTTTGGATTATTTAAAAATTTCAATACAAGATTTCAGCAGCACAGTATTTGCTTCTCTGTCTGTGTCTGTCTATATGTCTCTCTATCTCTGTCTCTGTCTCTCCTTTAATGTCACTTTGTACGCCAGCTTTATCTGCTAACTCAAAATGGTGGATAGCCGCATGACAGCGTAATAAAGGAATCTTTTAATAGTAATGAACATTATTCAGAACTTCAGACATTTTATTGTACTATAAATGCACATCTACTCTCTTTATATGCATTAACATTTCTTTTGTTTAATGTCTCATAATTCATCAGACCTAGGAGGAACGGTGAGATCCATCTTTCAGATCCGTATAATTCGTATCACTCGTTTGACTCTTCCACCCCGGAATATTGTCCATCTGAAACACAACAGGTACGTATTATATTATCAAAATTATCTCTTGACGTGGAACTACTTATGAACTACGCACAAATTTTTTTTTTCTTTATGTTTCCGCTCTTTTGTGAGAAATTCATATCCTGACTATGATGTAATTTATATAGAAATTTAACCCTTTCTTCGGTTATGAAAACTTTACAATTATTGTACTTTTCCACTCACATTTTAGAAACACTCAATTCTGAATTTCATAACATAATCATTCACTATGCCTAATATGTTTTATTTCATTCCATACTACTCAGAAATACGCATTACAACTTTATCAAATAAAGTTGAAAGTGATGATGGATTGTGTCAAAATTTGAAATTTATCTGGAAAGCAGTGAGGTTACATTACTAGGTGGACAGTGTTTAGCTAAGCTTGCAAATATCGTATAATCAAATTGTGAAAAAAAGGGATGTAACAAATTCAACCAATGGTCAAGATTTGTTATAATATTTTTGAATCACAATTTTGTAATGTTTAATATTATCAAAGCACATTACCTATTTCTATCTTGACCTTCACAGGGACAGAAAGTTATAAAAGAATTTAACCATATGTTTATCATTGTATTAGAAAAAATTAAATTGATAATTGGTGGTGGTGCTGGATGCTAATATAGCGTAATGGACATTCAGAAGAAACAATATAGGGTTGCCAACAGCAACTCACTGAATTCTAAACTGACTAAAATGCGCAATCCGGAATAGAGACTGTTCTCCTTTTTCCCTTCCAAGTGTATAATTGTTTCGTTTTAGTTTAATCCAATGTACGGTGTGGACCCAACACAACCATCCGTCAGTTACACTAGCCCAACCATGTCACAACGAAACAAGTCAACCGCTCAATATGAGACTCCACGAGACGAAGACAGTAGTGGGTCATACATTTCTGTCCGACAATCTACTCCTACGGTCCGCCTATCAAGAATGCCACAACCACGTGATATTCAGAGTGCGAATACACTAGGAGAAACAGTCTCGAACGAAGGTAGTTCTTACCTAATTGTCGGAGAAAATGATTCAGCACCTCGCCCATCAGAAATACCAGGATCAAGTCATGATGATCGAGAATTCACTTATAGAGGGGTTCAGAATGGGAATAGACCAGAAGGAGGAATAGTTTCAAGCGAAGATGATTCTTACCCAATTGTCGGAGAACCTAATTCAACACCCGACCCATTAGCAATGTCACGACCGTATGATGCTGATAGAGAATTCACTGATAGAGCAATTCAGAGATGGAATACACAAGAAGAAGAAATAGCTTCTAGCGAAGACAGTTCTTACGAATTAGTCCTACAATCTGATCCAAAAGGCCGCCCATCAGTAATGGCACACCCAAGTGATGCTGATCGAGAATTCACCGATAGAACCGTTTCAAGCGAGGGCAGTGCGTTCGTAGTTGTCGACAAATCTGATCCACTATTCCACCCATATATTAGTGGTAATGGTCCATGGCACCACAAAGTTATATTCAACACCAAAGAGCATTATTTTCCTGGTCATGAATGAGCACCATGTACTACTTTTGAGACTACCTAGCCGTCAGTTAACACAAAAAATATATTGTTTACTGAGATCTGTTAAAGGAATCTTTTTAGCTATATTAGAGCATGTCATGTCACCTTTTACTACTTCTCAAAAGTTCCAGTAACGTAGGAACCTTTCCATATCTTGTCATCTTTACCCCATCTTAAATAGTTTGCTCTAATATTAGAAAACAATCCATGTATTGTCGTCTCTTACCTCCTTTTCCTGTCGTTATTGATCCCTTGAAACACTAATATGCTGATGTTTTCATGGTCAGTAATAGGGCAACTGAGGACAGCGTTATTTCCATTGATTATTTACATGCTAAAGATGTGCAGTGATTGGTGAAACCAGAGCTGGTAAATCTATTGTCTACACATGAAGGATGGACAGCATACCGCGTTCTTAAATAACTGAAAAATATTTGATAAATGGTAAAGGTGACAAAAATTGGATAGTTTCTCAAAATACTGAAAACTATTTGAGCTGTAGAAGGTGACGAGACAAATATACGTTCCTATATTGCTGAGAACTATTGTGATGTGTTAAAAGATGGCAAGACAAATCTACATTCTAATATTACCGAAAACTGTCTGAGAGGTGGTAAAAGATGGCAAAACATGGCTATGTTTTTATACTACTGAAAACTGTCAGAGAGATGATAAACTGTGGCTACACATAACTACTTTCTTATGTTACTGAAAACTGAAAGGATTCAAAGATGGCATAGTTACGTTCTTACATAGGTGAAAACTGTCTGACAGGAAGTAAACGATGGCAATACATTGCTAATTTATTTCATGAATGAAAAATATCTTAGGGGTAGTAAGCGGTGGCAAAACTTAGCAATGTCCTTATATTACTAAAAACTAGGACAAGTGGTAAATAAAGACACAGCATAGCTACGTTCTTCTATTACTGTAAACTATTTTAGAGGTGGCTAAAGGTAAGAGGTCGAGGCTAGATTCCTGCGTTGCTGAGCGCTATTTGTCTTGTGGTAAACGATGACAAGACAATGGGTAAGTTTTTATATTATTGTTAGCTCATTATTTTCTCCATTCACTTAATATTGTCATAATCGTGCAGTATTTCTCTATCCTGCACTGCTTCATACTGCACAACATGTGTGTCTAAAGATACCATCGTGTATGAGGAACTAATCAGTAAGGAACACAATGGAAATAAACTAATGAATATTCATTTACTTTTTCTATATAACTTAGTATCTATTGCATGCCATTTCAATAGTTGTAATTTACCCTGTTTTGTTTTTTGGTATATACTAAATTAATCTTATCTTGTTTCATCAAACTTATCATATAACTCACATTAGAAACCAGCATAATTTAATCAACTTGAAGGGGGGGGGGGGCAACACTCACATTGGTGCCTTGTTTGTATCCTACATTTTTTTTTTTTTTTTTTTTTTTTTGCTTTTTTATTCATACTTTTGTTAGAGGTATTTCGTTCTTGAATTTTACCTGGTTAAAAAAAACTCCTTGGTATTATGTTTGACTAAGCCCTGCAACATCACTATATTTTAAGGTTAGCTAGTCTCAAAATTTGCTTCTATTAGCAGATTCAAAACCAACAAACTAAATCATCATGCAGCAACACATTTAGCATGAATTATCTATTTATCATACTCACATTGAGCAGGGAAGGTCTAATGCAGTGGCAAGCCTGGTCTAATGCAGTGTTAAGCCTGTTATCACGTATCTGTTAATAGAACCATGCACCTCTCTAATTACATCAGTATGCTGAACACTTCTTTCTACACGTCACACTTTTTAACAAGAGGCTTTGTATAAAATAATTCAATCCAATAAAGTTATTTAAAAGAAAAATATAGAAGCCTCTTTTCAAATAAAAATGTATAACAATAAAAATACATAAACTCGTTATCGCCTTTAAGGAATACATTATAATGTCCTCAAAAATACCTTTTTATCAAGTATGTTATATATAAATTACATAGCAAATTTGGGCACATGTTGCAACATAATTTCAGATACGTTTACATTTATCAATTACAAGTGTCCTAACCTAATTAGAATTCGTACTCATAATGGCATTTATTAACGTTTTAAAACATTGACTTCTTTAACATGTGGTATTGAATCTTACAAGTCATGAAAGACAAGCGCGTTTAATTTGAAATTTATATCATAGTCATTATATAACTGTACCTAACGCAAATTTGAAAACAGATCATATAAGTTATCCTTTGACATCAAATTAGAAAGGAAACATCTTTTCCTAAATGGGCAATTGGAGTGCGATAATGTTTTTTTCGAAGGCCAAGATACTATGTGGTTGGGCAAAAGTAAAACCCACTGCTTGAAGTGTTTTAGTTTTTGCTTATTTTGTCATAAATCAATACAAAGCACAAATAGAAACATTTCAGTGTAGCTGAATCGTATAATATAAGAATATGTCGAGGTAAATGACATCCATTTTGATTATTTTTTTTAAAAAAAAGAAAGCAATTACAGTCAAACATATATGCCGCCTCCATCAAACAATCATTTTGTATAAACAGTCACCATCTAAAGGACTCTTACATCAAATTACTGTTAAACTAAAACTTTATTATACAGCCACCTGTCTTATGGTGCCCGCACATTCACATTACCGAACTGGTTGCATAAGACAGTTTTGACTCTACAGACTCTGTGGGCAACATCGTATACGGTCAGTTTTATTATCAGGACAGCGGGGTACACTCTTTGGCAACACACCACTGTAAGATCAGCAGGGTACATTTCCATCCAATTTGTAAAAGGGACAAGACTGATTGTAATATAAAAAGAATTTTTGTTTTCATTTGGAAACGAAATGATCCATTCATTTTTAGCAACATGGCAAGCGATCCATATTTTAGTGATACAGCCTACTTTAAGATCATTGCTACCATTATCCTGTCCGGCCACTGCAATAACTTTAATTTTCTCATCCAATTCTTGAAAAACATGTTCCATTTTCAATGTGTAACCGTGCAGACATCTTTCAGCTTCATTTGGTGCGGTTGACATGCCTCCTGAGATGAAGGCCTGAAAGTAATTTTGTGCAATAATGCATATAAAGTTATTGTAATACAGCGTATGGGTAAAAACATTTTACTGACAAAAAAAAATGAGTGAAGAAATAATTCTTAAAGAAAATATTCAGTGGCAATAAAACGATATGCACATGTTCATCTGCTTCGGCACATGAGAAAGTGTCTTGTGTAGATATTTAACACTGAAACAGGTGCATAACTCAAGCTATATATATAAAAATGATCAAAGTATGAAAACAAATGCCCATATTAACTTAATGTTGATAAAGTATGTCAAGTTTCAAGGCATTAAATTCCTATTTTCCTGACCGTTTCTGAGAGTTGCTACATGATCCCAAGTTTAGAGAGATATGACCGGTGCAGATGTTATGGAAACAGTTATGTCTGATTTTAGGATCACGGAGGTAGATCTTTCTAGCACGTAGGTTACGTAGATTGATGTGTTTGTTGCTACGTTCACACATGTATAAATGTCCTATACTATAGCGGTGGATATATTTGGCACTAAGGTTAGGAACGTGGGGATTTCCGATGTTAAGATCAACGAGGTAGACATGTCCAGTGTTAAGGGAGGAAATGATATATCTGGTACTAAGGTACGGAAGAAAGAAAGTGTTAAGGTCAGGAATGATGTATATGAAGTGCTACGGTCATGAAGATAGTTTTATTCTGTGCTAATGTCACGAATGCAGTGTATCCAGTGCTAAGATTAGGGAGATAAACATGTCTAGCACTAAGGTAAAGAAGGTAGGCGTAGCTGGTGCTAAGGAGAGGATGACTGATCTGTCCGGTGGCAAGGTTAGAAAGGGGCGAATGTAGATACGTCACGTGCTCAGGTGAGAAAGGGAAGATATGTTTTGCATTAACACTGAAAATGTTTTTGCTGGTTCTGAGGTCTGGATGGTATATGTATCCGTATCTGGCGTTATGGTCAGAGATATCGATACATCAAGAGCCAAAAATCAGGAATTTAGAAATGTATCGTGATAACAATTGTAAGGTAGATATGACTGGTGCTAAAGGACAGAAAAAACATGATTGCTAGACGTATCTACTTTGTAGAATCTTATATCCTATTATCACTGTATACCTATTTCTTCTGTATTTCAAATTGCGGAATTGCGAATTATGCATCCTTTCTATCTTGCTTGCACTTGGAAACACACAATGCTGGAATTGATGCAGGTCTGGTTGTCATCTTATGACCTAAACTGATTTACGTTTTTAAGAACAAGTACAACTTGTTGACTTCTATATCCTATCTACAGCGACCTTTTAGCTTCAATGCAATCTCCTCATGATATCATTTTTCTACATGTAACTGACCTGGAACATCTCTGCAAATTATTTATAGATGGGTTTTAATAGGGTACATCGTGCTGAAGGAGAAAGTTATTTTAGCGATAAATCTGGGAGAAACGACAATACTTTAATTATGGGGCTCCGTAAAGGTAAGATTTGCGTTTTTCTGAGTTTCAGCTTCTTAATATCTTCATTCTATGCAAAAGAAGGCACAGAGCCTTCAACCATGTTAAATCTATATCTTGATTACAATTTTGAAAGGCCCATCTGTTCATTCCATTAATTTTCATTCTCCTTTGCAGTTATACATAGCAGCTTAAAAAATGTCACCAGTAGAAATCCAATAGGCCATTTTTGAAATGACTTAGAATGAATAACTAACGGTTTGTATTTGTTTTGTTGTTGTTGTTTTCTTTTGGATGCACTAACTTCACACAACATATTATTGTATTTGCGCTAGATAATATAAACTGGAAGCTTCCTTTCTAACTTTCATTAGTTCTTGGAAAGTTATTAAACTTTTATGTAAAAGTATGGTTGATTTGGCACTGTACAAAAGCTTGCAATTATTTTCATAGTTACAGTGTTTTTCTAAATATTTCTGCTAACTAAATATTTTTTTACTTGTTTTTGCTTGTCGTTGATTTGACACTTCAGCAAACGAAACTCAAACCCTTCAAGCTGTTTAATTCTGCATATCACCATTTTCACTCCTACGTGCACCTATTTATCTTTTCTCAAGAGCATAAGCTCTCCTGCGGGTCGATTGTGAGAAATACGAATCAAAAAATAATGCAGCCTCATTCGAAAACAAGAAAACTTGTTCAATTGTGTAGGTATTTTCATGTAATATATTGCTCAACAAAAATAAGTGCGTTTATATTAATTATGATCGGAATATTTAGTCAATACTTATAGGAAACATTTTAGTTGTGTATTATGTTGTTAACAAAATTAATGTCCCTAGTCAGGTACACAGTGAACTTAATTTTGGACAAAGTCAAGCACCAAATACAAATCTATATAACTTACAGCCAACCAATAAATCCAAATTAAATATACATAACAATAAAGTAAAGTACTATACGTGGATTTTGCATATATCTACTTCTAGGATTAATCTGCCAGACCAATGGAGTTGCAACGTTACAGGAAAGAAGAAATCACCGTTTCGTTTCAATGCATCATACTGATTTGTTAAAGAGGCCCAAAAGGTGTTATGACTTTCAAAACACATATTCGAAGCATATGGATAAATTAAGCAACTTAGGAATTATGAGAGCAGCCACGATGCAAACTAGGTACATATAAGACAGACCTGAAAAATCATTATTTGATATTGTGCAAGGAAAAACCTAAAGTTGGTAGCGATGATTATACCACGTTGTACAAAAAACGAAACAAGTAAGTACGGTGACGATGATGATGATGATGATGATGATGATGATGATGACGTTGAAACAACAAGAGAATATAATAGTCTAAGTCGTGAAGATTAGAAATGATAAATCAGTTAGAGAGATATTTAAATATTGATGTTTAAAAACAATACTGGTATTCGAACGGGTGCAAAACAATGCAATTATTTGTTATGATAATGAATATTGGAAACGATAGACGATTCTACGATATTGCGCTATTTTGTAAAGAGATATTTTGACTGAAAAATAAAGAACCTATAGATGATACAGAAATCTAAGAGGATTATTAAGTTTAAAATAAAGACAATAATACATTTTGAAATTCCTGGATGTGAACACTGAATCCGTGGTGAGTTTGACGTTGATGCGATGCATTATTACATGTGATTTTACTAAATACCCGCGTGAGGTAAATGTTATTGGCAAATGACAATCGTTCTAATACCAAATTACTTTGGAGGTTGCCACGGTGTAAAATATATCGCTTGCAAAACAATAACTTACCTTAGAACATTACCTTTAAAGGTATATAAACATTTATCATTAATTAAATATATCATAGCAACCACAATAGGGGCCCCGAGTGGCCGAGTGGTCTAAAGCGCTCTCCGTTACGGATCACTGCCATCTCACCTCTGTCTGCGTGGGTTCGAGTCTCGGGCTCGGCCAATGTGGTTATGTGAGAAAGCTTGCCTGTAGCTTCTCGTGGGTCGGTGTTTTTTTTTCGGGTTCTCCCGGGTTCTTCCTCCACCATTAATACTGGCCGCCTATCTTGTGCTGAATAATGGCGTTAAACCCTATGACAACAACAACAACAACAACAGCAACCACAATCTAATAAAGCCTAATGAGGAAAATCTTTGATCTAGGTTAGACACATAAATTATGAGGATAGATAAACAATTAAGTCAGTAAAATCATCAGAAAGCAGGTGTAATAGTTGAAAAGGATATTAAGTATGTAATGCATTTGGAATATTTTCGATTTCGAAGCGAATTCACGCACAGCAAATTGGATCAGGTCAAAGAAACATCGCTGCTGGACACTAAACGACAAATGTTCCCTGATGGAATTACCAATTATGTTTATGAACAATTGCAATTGATGTTTTTGACGTTGGTGCATTAATACATTGATCCATTAACTTATTAAAATAGATATTGTTGCTTTTGTATCTCCAGAAACTAATTATTTAAAATTTTCTCACAAAATGCCCTCCCTGCGTGGTGGTTTTGCCTCTGTGGACGCTTTGCCTCCCAATGTTGAACCACAACGGCCGAGTGGTAAAATGTTGGCTGTCATGGAAAATCAATTAAGGTCACTTAAGGTATGAAAATGACAATACATTGACTGACCATACCGGGTCAGTAGCGCGACGTTGCCCGCCTTCTAACTCCTCTGATGGATACAAATTACGAACAAAATTGTTTCCGAGTTGTTCTAACTGTGGTGGTTGTGAAATTATTTTATAAGTAACGGTAACAGTTTTCCTCCGAATGCATCAGCAGGCTGCTATCCGATAATGCGTATAATTTCACTATTTAGTGCTTTTATGACCAACAAAAGTCGTGCTACCCATTCATGAGATTGCTTTAAGGTGCTAGCAATCTGTATCCAAGACTGAGCACTCCTAGTCCGAGATATCAATAACAATTCATCTGCGTACTGATGACCGACTAATCGTTCAGCGATTTGCAAGATCAAATACGATGCGCAGGATCTAATAAGATGCGCAGGATCAATAGGCTAGTGCACGTAATGAGGATGCTCTAACAAAGGATACCCAAGGTAGTCTTCAATGGACATCAGTTGGTAAGCGCAAATATGGACGGCCAAAGATAACCTGGCGAAGGACAGTGTTGACCTTGCTGGAAAGGATGGAAATTTCCTCGGGAGGGAACACACTCCATTACCCAAGACCGACCTAGATGGCGGAACACAGTTGCTGCCTTATGTTCCAGACAGGATGAAGAAAACTAAGTGTGCGATTAACTTGTTCCAAGATACCTTGGTTACAAGGTATACTAACATGTCCAACACAAAGCCACATACTTTATTTTCTTAGCAAGGTAGAAACAGGTCCGATAAATTCTTTAACTGGAACGACTTGCAAAAATCGTGGTCATGTTAATGGTACGCGAGTGTAAATATGTTTAAACACGTACTAAATCTGTTGATGTCAACAGTTCCTCTTTCTTGTATCTAGTGGTAACATCTACAATGGTTAGCACACACTTGCATGTGCGAGCTTCCATGGGATCATGTAGAAGAAATAAAAGAGCAGCCTGATGAACTTCGTTAAGTATTTTCAAATCAAACCAGTCACAGGAATCTTTCATGATGTAGGTAGATCCATTTTGCAAAACGCTTCTTTGGTCAACCATTCTTGAGCAGACCCTAGATGACCTTTCAGCACTTGTTGAATTTCAACGGCAGCTACACCTTTCCAATAATTTCGACGAACGTAACATATTTTACATAAAGTCCGATTAGACAACATTATATCGACATATTTTACCTGAAGATATGTGAGAAATCGGAGACGATGTTGGTGTGATAGCGAAAGGTACCATGTACATTAAGTACATGGGTGTATTTCACTCTCACACCAACTTCATCATGAAGACGTTAGACATGCTATTATTAAGATGCTGTTAGTACCACCCGAGTATAAGTCGCAAAAACAAATGCCTCAATGCTTTCAAGAATAACTTGGCAGGGTGGTTTTATGAACCCCGTCTATGTCACCGTTTACAGCCCCTTCAATGTAAAGAATGGATATATTTGTGAAAGCGCCTAATGCATATACAAGCGGAAAAAGTGAATACATTAAGGAATTATTGGCAAAATATATGAAACTGTACGTATTACATCCCGTAGAACCATCTTTTAGACAGTTTAAGCAACAAGAAACTTTAGCGGCTCGTGTATTTTAGACGCACCCCAAACCTGAACCGCAAGCATCTGCACATGTACTGGCACAAAGAACCTAATTACAAAAACAACTGAAAGGGAAAAACCCTGGTGGACTGTGTGAGCCTAACAAACTTCCAGCTGGTGCAAGTGACAACCAAACAGAAGTTATTAACAAGGCCGCATCGATTTGTCAGCGGTTGCACACCAATAACAGTATGGACCTTGAAGGTACATGGAGTTGTAATGAAGGCATTGATGATATATATGACGACACCGATGATTAATTACGATGTAATTCTTCACAAAGTCAATGCCGCATTCCCAATACAACTCCGAGTGTTACCTCAAAGATTACAGATCTCATCAACGAAGCCAGTATTTAATGTGACTTTTTCTGTATCAATCGACGGGGATGATCGCACATTAGATTTTGGGTTGGTGTCGTTGCGGTTTTATTACATTTGGCCTAATATCCGATCAAATAACGGTAGGAAATTTTGAAAGCCAGCTTAAATTAGCGCTAAGAGTAATTATAGCCTTTGATTTCAACAGCTTATACTCACCGCATGGAGACTAATTGAAGTTTGAATTCGAGTTTGGTTCTGCACAGTCACATATTTGGGTTTTGTAGCTTTGTCAACATTGATATGTGGATGCCTGTGCTAAACCCTTTGGTAACCACGGAAGACCGTTGGTTGTCGCTCATGCAATATGGAACCGCATGAATGTCGTCTTTTCTCGCGCACCCAGTGATTGATATTGTGGGAAAGTGTGCATGGTAAATAAATAACCAAATTAGTCTTAATGTATCAATTGCGAAATAACTATATGGAACGCGGTTACATGAATATTAATGAGCGAAGCATTTTAATCATTGAGGCACTGACTTTAGAAAATGGCCGACTTGTTTTCAATACTGGAAGATGTGACAATTAATGAGCGAAGCATTGGAATCATTGAGGCATTGACCTTAGCAAATGCCAACTGTTGACAATACTGGAAGACGTGACTTTCAAACACCTAGACCCCACTTGAAGATATGCGAAACGGGATCGTATTTGTTCTTCGTAACCGGAAATTGACGTGGATGCAGCACTATGAGAATTTTAATAAATACTGACCAGGGTAATGGATTTTCCAATATCGCGTGTCTTAGGCAGCAATGTTCTAGTAACTTTCATATATACAGTATCGTGGTCGTTGATCACTGGCGATGAAATTCAGCTCGAAGGACTCAACGTCTACCTTGACGGGTACTTAAACGGTTTCGGCGATTGTGTTTAAGATCATATTGATGCATATAAGTGATGTATTCTGACTCGGTAATGAGGTTGCGGAATTTGCTGAGGGGTGTTGGACCAGCTGACCGGTGAGGCTAACGTTGATAGAAATTTTGTTCCACTTGTCGACAAACATTTGCCTCACCAGACCCTCGTATACACTCAAATATAATGAAATAAAACAAAAACTCGATGGAACCACTAATGCATCACTAGAAACTCGAAGGGATATTGGAATCATTGCATTAGCGCATGAAGACGCCCAATCGTGGACTAAAAACATAAAGGGTTCTTTTCTACAACGAGAAAGTGGAATTCATCACTGTTTGCATTCTTCCTTGCTTATATTACACCAACATTGACTTGACGAGGTTGACAAAAATCTCGACTGCTATTCAACGATGACGTACTTGTCCATGTAACAGTTCTTGAATGAAGACGAAATTGATAATTTCAGACATTGTTTAATGGCGTAAACAGTATGCTTTAATATGAACGTGGTTCTAAGTCCCCAGACTGAACAATCGAGAGAAATGTAAATATTCCCCAAGTGGATATTTTATATGATTGTACAACATTTTCACCAGTACAAAACGGGTAATTGGTTAGAAGTGCGTCTGCGTTTTTCACCTGGTTAAGGTCGACCTCTCGAGCAGTTGTACTATATGATTTCACATTATTTATAGGAAAACTATAATAAAGCCCCCATTTGTCAGGTTTCCATATAATGGGATCATCCTGTTGTGTGTTCTACATCTATTTGAATAGCAGTTACTTGTGGACAATGGCAATCCAATCGCCAGTGCCAGAGTAGTACCCGTCAATAATTTCCATACATTCGCTGTTCAGCGAAGCGAAGCTTTACTGAACAACTAGTGAGTAACAGCATGGACATTAACCTTACTGAGCGTACCTGAAAAATGTCATAACTTACGAAAAAGAAACCAAGAACACAAATCTAAATGATTAAGTGATATGTAAACGTTCTAAATACGTTCACGTTTAATATGTTTATGGCATTTGCAAACAAGGAAGGACGTGCCACAATCCACTTTCATTGTTGTTGTTTAAGCTAGCTGGGCTGATTGACAAATGTTAAGTTAGCAGAGAATATTTGGGTTGTTTTACAGAAACAAAACGTTTCTATTGCACATACTCCTTCAAATTATCTCCGTCGATCATTGGATTTTTTTCTAACAGGGATGCTTGCTTCATGTCTACGCCTCGGTTGATTTTTCATTAGCAAGTGGATGGTGTTGATCAATCAAAGCAGCGAGAAATTTTCAATTTTTGTACATATCTTTCACAACTGTAAAACCTTATTAAAATTTTCAACTTTCTTTACAATTTGTAAATACTGTATTAAATTTTTAAATTTGTGTAGTAATTTGTTCTGGAAAATTATCAATTTTAAAACTACGTTTTTACAATTTGTGCTATGTTTTTTTATATTAGATGACGGGTATTGGTCACTATACGCGGCGTGTTCATGATATAGTGGGGTTTGCTGGATAGTAAATGGTTGAGTATTGGTTACAACACGGGGATTGTTGAATAGTCTATGTGGTGTATTGGATAGTAGATGACGGGTATTGGTACCTATGTAAGGCGTGTTTAGGCTGTAGCGTGGGGATTGTAGATTGACTAATTATCACTAGACACGGCATGTTGATGGTATAATGTTGGATATTGTACAGTAGATTATTAGTCGAGTGTTGGACATTGCACACGGTATGTTGGATAGAGTATCTTGGGTGTTGGATAGTAAAAAACAGATATTGGTTACTACACAGGGCATGTTGATAGCGGGGTGTTGGATAGAAGATAGCATGGTATTTGTCACTACACACTGGTTGTTGGTTAGTAAATGAAAGGGTGTTGGTCACTGCATATATTGGATACTGTATATAGTGTGTTTGGATTGTAAACAAAACGTTTTACTATAGGATTTCATACAGTACCTCCTATAGTCCGATCTGCATCAAAATGTCTAGTATGATAAGGGGCACAACCGGAAATCCTATGTTAAGATATTTTATGTTAAATCCCGTAATGACCCATAATTTCCCACTCACGGGTAATTTTAACAAGGGATTTCTCGTTATGTCCAGTAAAGTCCCGTGCATATAAACCTACGGCGTATTGTTAATCCTCGAAGTGGTCCCAAAGGCAAAATATAACTACTCTGGATTTCTAATCAGAAATCTCTCTCTCTCTCTCTCTCTCTCTCTCTCTCTCTCTCTCTCTCTCTCTCTCTCTCTCTCTCTCTCCAGTTATTATTGCAAGAAGCGCTTTTAATTAAAAGACAACAGCTCGTACTTCGCGAATCTTACTATATCCGAATTCTCAATTCAAAGCTATAATTATATTACATAAATGTTTAAACACACAAAATACATTTTCCATAAAGACAAAAACAAAAAAGAAACAACAAGAGGAAACAAACACTCTGCACATTTTAGACAGCTACATTGTGCAGTGTAGGACATTGGTAAAATGAGCCGTACGTTTAGCATTTGATCCAGAGGCAGTGAAGCACTATTTAAGAGATATACCCTGTCAGGTACAAGGCCAGGAAAGATAACAGCACATTCAGAAACTGTATTGTGATGGTACCAGCAGTATATTTTAATGCAACAATGTCAATAACGACAAAAGGTGGTGCTGTAATTGAAATATACAGTGTCAAGCAGGCTATGCATCTTTGTACAGTGGTGTTAATTTCCCTGATGAAGACTTAAAATTGATCTAAATAAAGTACTGTGATAGTATGAAATAGTTGTAGTGATTTTTTCCTGTGTAATTTTGGATGTCGTAATGAGGCATTTTATCACCAACAGACTACCTGGGAGCATCTGAGTTAATAAAGACATGAAGATTTTCAAATGATATTTAGTGTAATAGCACTTTAAAAACATTACATACTGCATAGTGTCACTCAGAAATGTGAAGCAGAGAACATGCATTAAAGCGCTTGCTCATACTCAAAATATAAAAGGTTCTCCAGAAAATATTAGCTAGAGTATTTTCACTATTGACGGGTTGTATATACATATAATTAAGTCCAATATCCGCAACATTGACAGGTCATATATAGATTCAATTAAAACAAATATAATCAAACAAAAAAGAAGATAGATAAAATTCAGATCCAATAAATTCTGTATAAAGATATGAACATATCTTTATGCTGGACATGTAACTATTTGCATTTTAAGTTTGCCTGTCAATGTTAATTCAATTCAGACTGATGTTTTTGAGTATTCCTAGTAAACATTTACAAGAGTAAATTAACAATTATTGAATAAAACGGTTCATAATAAAATGATTCCAACTTCTGCAACAAACCACACTTTGGAATTCAAGGTCTCGACCAATATTACCAATAAAATGGATTTTTGTTTAATTTAAACGTGCTTTTTTTATATTGTCCTACATATAGGTTGATATTGTATTGATGGGGAAATACATTTAATATAGTTTGAAGACTTTTCTTTGTAGAGAGCTCATTCTCAGTTTGCAATGAACTATTTGATAGGGAGGACTTTCCTACTGCAGATGTTTCATCAGTCTCTGACAGTCTTAAATGGATTAGTAGACAGAGAGTGTGGACTTTACTGCTCATTCTTCATATATATCCCCTCATTGAGGACAATGTACCTGTTCATGAACAAGTGTTGTAAGGTAGATAAGCAGATATATGTTACTAGTACATCACACCATCAAAAGCAACTGATTCATCAGCCTGGATCCAAAATTAACAGCTTAAACAGTATCAAATATCCTCCATGCACAAAATCAGTTGGAATGAGATCATAGCGCATTTTGAATAAACATCATAATGGGAACATTGATATTGTGCCAAGCTATAAACATTTCAACATTTAAAGAAATAAACCTCTCGATTAAAATATTTTATAATTTAACTTTCATTTTCTCATAATATCAAATTCTTCATTTCTTTATTTTCTATTTATTTTATACGACATATACAAGACGTGTGAGGCTTGTTACACTAGTGTGTGCACAATCACATTTAAGGTGCCATTTGTATTTTCTATACAGAATGCCTAACCAGTTTCAGACCACAATCAGTTTTAATTTATGCCACACACGTATAAACGCTGAACTTGGATCATTAATGTGACAGTGACATTGTAGACCATTGCACGTACCAAGCCTCGCCTCGACAGAATATTTAAAAAGAAACATTAGAGCAACAACTGGCGAAAGAATGACAAGAAAAACCGAAATAATGGTTATTCTGGGAAATTGAAAAGAGCAGAAAATAGACAAAGGTCAAAACAAACAAATGGTTAAACAGCAGAAACTTTTGAACATCCAACCTCATATTGCCCTATACCTGCATAAAACGAATACATAAAAAGTACCAAAAAAGCAATAGCCAAACATCCATTGGAAGATATTAAGTCACATCGACCTACCTGACCACTAAATTTGAATTCTTTGAATTTTTTTCTACATTCCGGCTCGTGCAGATTCAATTCAACCTAATTCTTACTACAACGAAAAAAAACGTTAGGGGACTATCGGCAAACACGAGTCGGCACGGAAAAGAACATGACTAAACTACCTGCCGCCATCGAAGTCTAGGATTTCAAAAGGAAGGATCGATCTTAACATAAACCAATGGGCGAGCCTATGCAAAGTAACCAGGCGCAGCGGATAGATGGCGTGCGGAAAGCCGTGAGATGAGCCCTGTAATTATCGACAACCACCTATCATTTAGTGAAAATCCAATAGGACTGCAGTACACAGAGAAGGGTGAAATAGAGATAGCCGGCGTGAAGAGAAAAGCATGGGAGTGGACCCGAAGAGCAGAACTCACCAGCGACATGCTACTCAAAATTGCCTGACTGTATGTGGTTTCCCATTTTGCTTTTGGAAAACCGGTTTTGGTCATGAATATTTAAACTACACATTTAAAACCCACTTCAATCATAACTATTTAAAGCACACATTTGACCTTTTCGACCCACCGTCTAACAAACAACTATTAAATTATGGAAATAAATGTAATAGATCACTAAATTAAGACGGGTAACTTGTACCCAGGGATTGGCTTATATTTTTCGGAGATATTAAAGTACACTGTGCTCTAAATTCCAAACTTAAATGAATTAGGCAATTTTGTACTATAGTTTATTACAATTATAATATGTAGCTAACAAATAATTGGTGGCTAATAGGGTTAGCCCGACTTAGACAACTGGACGGAATTAGACATAACTATATACCTCTCTCAAATTATATGCATGCCTGAGAATCCATTACTAGAAAGAGGACAACTTAGGATGCTGATGCAGAAACTGCTGACATTATGGATACCACTAGCAATAATAGTACCAAATAATCATTGCATCATTGCTGTAAGCCCTATCGTACTTCAGATTCACAATATAATTCAACACTGTATTTTTATTACGTTCCGAAGAATCCTTCGCTAAGAAAGCAGCGGATAAGGTGAGAAGTGAGGAAGGCCCACTATTTCAAGTGCGAATCCTCAATTTCATCGATTTTTCCTCTTGTTTAAATCAAGATTTGAACCTTATTATTTGTTTTAGAAATGTAAAGTAGTCTTTTATATTTCGTTTTATATAAATTTTCCACTTGTATTTTACTACTATTCAGGATTTACAAGTTCTTCATTTTAAAGATATGTGTTCTTTAACTGTATACATTACAACATATTTTCAGTTAATACTAAATAGTAACAACATTTCATTAACGCATGGCGTGAGGGACATTTTCAGAGCAATTTAGTATTGTGTATGATTACCTTTGTGCAGCATATTATTTTTTCTCGCATCGAATAGGTTACAAAGTCAATAATTGTGTTTTAAAAACATTTTTCAAAAGATGATTACAAGTCATGGACACCATGATGATAATGATGATTACAAGTCATGGACACCATGATGATAAAGATGATTACAAGTCATGGACACCATTATGATAAACACTATCCACTGAAGAAGTACTATGAGTAGTTGATTCGAGTAGCGATGAAACGCCCAATTGACCCTTAATGAGAAAATTATTCGCCTCTGATGAGCAAATTGCAATTTCTAAAAGGTAATTAAGAACTTTTTGTAGATTGAGAGATAAAATTAACAAGAAAATATTTTTCAGGTGCTGATAAGCCATGAATTCATTGCAACAGCTGTCATTGATATTATAATACGCAATGATTCAATGCAACTGTTGAATGAAATATTTATTCCGAAAACCAGATTTTAGTCAGGTAATTCAGTAGGGGCATTATTACACCATATGTAATTGTAGATATAGTATACTCCTAAAAGTTATTGATGAAATATGTTTGTGCTTGGCTAACATTATAATGATATCAAAGTTATTAGTTTGTACTATGATGCTTTGTTTCGCTTGAGAATGGAAACTTTGCTAATTGGGACAGATATGCTGGTTGATACAGAAGCCAAATCGTTTGACGAGGCTCAATATCAATCCTGATATCAGCGAGGGATGGAGGAGTTAGATGTATGCAAAAGACTGCAAAACTAATTACAAATAGAGCGTTCTGGCTTACATATGTTTTCAAGTGACAACTCTTTTATTTTATTCAATACGGGTTTATCTCCCTGTCACATTTACTTCTTTTCTTCACTTATACTCACCCATCAATTCAAACCATGCAGAGTGACTATTACAAAATTAGTGAAACTGTTAGTCTAGCAGGTAGAAAACGTAGTATGGTCATTATAGGTGAATTGTTAATGTTTCTTTGTCGTTGATAAACTGGTCTTCTTGGTGTAATCCATGGTCATTTTCAGACCCTCTACTTGTATAGTCTAAGGATTTGTCACTACTATCTGAAAATGATTCTTCGTGAAATTAGAGCAGGGCAGGCCTGGAAATGGTGTATCAAAACGCAGATTTATAATGCAATGAGTCTCTAGTTTTTGTTGATTTCTGAGAACAGAACGACGATGTAACAAGTCAAATTTTGTTTGAACCAAGCTGGATAAAGGTAAGTGTCATGTATATGTAATTTAATTACTTGTTTGTTAGTTTTAATTTTTTTATTTATTTTATTTTATTCCATTACATGCTATTGTAATGACAATTTTGTCTACAGGATTTGATTTTGTTTAGAAATTCAATTCAGTTCTGTTTGACCTGATAAACAATCAGTAGCTTGAAACATTGTATCTTTTGTTGACCTATATGCAGAATCAGCGTCAGGTTCTGAAGTAAACAATTTTTTATTATTCATTTCCAGGGTGGGAATCATTGCTTTTTTAGCTTAGACAATTCTAGAGTACGTGATAATTGTCATGTAATATTTCTACGTTGTTCTGTAGAGAGTTGATCACATGACCCCATCCGGGAATCTGTTTTGCGTTTTAGTCAGGCTTATAACTCATGTTATCATAAGAATCAGTTTGTTGCGTTTCAAACCTTTGAAGCTCAAAGGTGTTTTGTTGTGACCAGTTTGAGTTGGGATTTTTTTTTCTTCTGGAATTAATGATTCATTTCCCTAGAGAAAAATACATAAAAGTGCTCCTTACAGAATTCTTGGACAAAGACGTTCACTGAACATTATTCGGAATTCCAAGCTGGGATATTATTCTTTGTGATTCAACAAAGAACTGTTGACACATTACGACAAAGAAGACCATCAAAGACGTCATCACCTTCCATCCTGAATTTCATCGGGATTCGAACTGTGATTCACCTAGAACTTTTTATTGATAGGACTTATATTTTTTTACTTCTTGGATTAATTTTGGATTTGTTTCGAAAACCGTAAGTCCTTTTTCTCATTTTTACCTTTTTCTTCTAGGGAAATACATAATTTGTTAAATTTTACAAAGCTTGCTGGCTTAACTCTTTTCTTGTTACCTTTGTTCGAGCCTAGACACGTAACAGTAAGTCAAAAGCTGGCAAAATTAACCTTGAACTGTTAACCTTTTTCATGATGGACGTACTGTGCATCTAGTCCACATTATCCACACGAATATTGTTTATTCCTTGAGGCGTTGTATCACCGCTGACAAAGTCCGTTATATTAGGATATCCTCTCCTGTCAATATCTTGCACTGGTTCTCCTTTCAGCCCACCCTCACCCCGACTTTGATCATACCAGGTTGCAGGTTGGGATATTTTTGCTATATCTTCTGGAAGAGCCCTGAGTCCCAGTGTAGCTGTTATGGTAAACTAACAATACATCCACAATAATCCCGCTAGTCTTACATGGCAAGTTCAGAATGCAGACGTTGATGTAGTCGTCTGATATTTCTAGAAATATGATCTGCAACGATCAAAATGTATAGATATGAAATGACCATTTTGTTTAGATTCTGTATTCTCGTTATAAAGACAACTGTAAAGGTTCTTGCTTGAAAGTACATGGATAATCAGAAATATTTCATGCTTAAATATTTTAATAAATTACGTTAATCCGATGTGGTGTTTCATTTTGCCTCTGAGATCTTTAGCACTTGCCCGTCATCTCCCGTCATCTTAAATCCGTTATCCACATGTCTCAAGAAAATAATAATACTATGTATATTAAATTTATTTTGTGTGCTTGACTTTTATCCGTGATTGAGGGTCGTGGATAGTGTGGATGCATGCCTGACGTTTGCAATGCTGTAAAATGTAAATAAGATATTTACTAAACTTTGGTTTCAAGGCCTACCATTGCTTATGAGGTAGAGGAATTTTCCATTAAAATTATCTGTTTAACAGAACATTTTATTACGTATTTGCTCAAGTAAAATATACACACACTATTCATTCATGCTTTAAGATCAGTCCGTGAAATCGTTTGCAGTTGTGTCAGATATAATTTTAGAGGAATTATTTATTTAAATTATTCATTGAAATTAAATAGTACTCATTGACTTTAAAACTAAAAACATTTTGGGGGGATTATTGTAAACTTTTTCAAGAAATAATAATAATAATAATAATAATAATAATAATAATAATAATAATAATAATAGCTACACTACCCTCAATATCGCTGTTATGTCTATTTAATTGTTTGTTTGTTAGTTTTAAATTTTTTAATTCCATTACATGCTATTGTAATGTAATTTCGTTCACTGAATTTGATATTGTCCAGAATTTAGTTTAGCTCTGTTTGAGCTGGCTGATATTGTTTTATTTCATTGATAAACAACTAATAATAGAAACATTGTATCACGTCCTTGACCTCGTTCTAAAATCAGGGACAGTTTTGGTAAGCAGCTTTTTATTACCTTTTTTTATCTTTCTCAGAGATAGAATCATTAAGTTAAGTCAAGGTCATACCTGGACTGCGTGACAAGTAGCATAAAAACTTCTATTTTTTCCAAAAGAATGAACTTTTGACCCTCGTCCTGGAATCAATTTTCCGTCTTAACTAGTGTGTAACTGTTGTTTTGACAAGATATATTCAACTGGGCTCCAAACAATTGACACGTTAAGTTGTATTATATTGTGACCAGTTTGGATTGAGTTTTTATTTTATTCAAATTATTTGAATTCAAGTTATTCTTTCCCTGGAAATACAAAAGCGCTCCTACAAAATTCTTGGATAAAGACATTTATTGGAAGTTATACTGAGTTCAGAACTGGAATAATATTGTCTGTTATTCAACAAAGGACTGTTGACACAGCAGCACTTCTCTGACCACAATAGACGTAATGGCCTTCCAGTTTCGATTTCATAGGGACTCGAACTCAGTTTCATTCAGGACTTTTTATTACTAGGACTTCTGCTCTCTTATTCATGGATTATTATAGTAAAACCCTAAGTTCTATTGTCTTAATTTTTCACTTTGTATTCTAGAGAAATAAATTATTTCTTACATTTTGCAAATCTTGTTGTCTTCACTCTTTTCTGTTACTTAGGTTAAGAGCATAGAGTCGTAACAATCGCCTACAACTCTTTGATTTGAATTATTTTACAATTTTTCTCGGTAAACTTAGTATCTCAACACAGAGCTGTTGAACATGTGCCAGTCATCAATACCATAAATATTCTAACCTTGATCTTCCTTAGACTATCTGAAACTTGATCAAGTTACTTGGATTATTTTAAATTGGCAATTATCGTTGGAAGAAAATTATACCACTAAGGGAAATTAAATCTTGGACAGATTGGGCAGGAAGGAAAATATGTAAATTGATATAGGAAATCTCTCATCACATCACCTTTTGAGGGAAGGGGTAATAGATTTTAACAGAGTGAAAGAAACAGGGTGCTAAACAAATGTATAAGTAAAGCCATTATTTCGAACAGATTGTGGACGATAACGTAAACACCACTTACCTGTCACATTTTGGATGCATCATTCACTGAAATACTTGAATTCCTTATTCATAGATTTCTCAGCAGATGACTTCTTATTTACCTTGATATAAGCTTCAAATAATGAAAATGTAAGTGGCCGAACTAAGTCAAAATCTTGGTTACTAGGAAGCGGCCATTATGTCACTATGGACGCTGTCGCAACTAAGGCAGCTATGCTCAGTTAACTTCATTTTGAGTTAGGCATTACCATTCATCAGATAATATTAACAGCGGGGTCTATACACTGGCGTTTTAATTTATGATGCCCTGCCGCTTTGTCCTACTGGACATGCCTGTCTCAAACATGACCTTCACCAGACATTGTGTAACACATCGCAATGAATATTGCACCGTGCGTAAAACAAATTTTAACTCGTCGCACATGGCCAGTCAAATGAATCATAGCTTTAGTTCCAAATACATCAACCAGTCATTAAAAACCAGTGGTCGAATCTGCAGTCAAACATGTCCTAAGAGTGACTACCTGGACGACTATGAATCTCGCGGAGGGAGTATAACGTGCCATGTATCATCGTTATGTTATTCCATGCAAGAAGTGCCTATACATTATCTGTAGCACTATTTCGGTGGAGAACATTAAAAATTATTATCCAAGAACCGATTTCTGAAGAGAAGAAGATGGCTCCAGTTTTGTTTTGGGGATATATGTAGTTCTTTAGAATGTCCAATTTATTTGTGTATTTTTCTGAAATGTGCGCAGCTTCTAATTTGACCTAAATGAAAAATAAATAAATACTTTTGAAATATGTTTGCATGGTATTTCCACTGGACGAAAAACATGCTCTTTCATCACAGTACACCTCTAGGATTTTCACAGGTATAACTTATTTCATACCTGTGCTAGATGATACGACCTTTCTGGAAAAAATTAATGTCTCTTTCAAATGCAGTTGGTGAGTGTAGCTTCTAACCAACAACAATTAAGTATATTATAGATGATTTTGATTCCTATCTAATTTGTGAACATTATTTATGTTTAGTTTATACTAGGACTTTGTTACCAATTCCTTCCGGATCAAATTTTTAATAAAATAATTTTAAACAAGAATTGATGCTTAATAGAAGAGAGATTTAAACTGGTTTTCAGGTGCATACTTCCCAATAAATAGGGACTTAACTTTATATTAAGTGAAAGATTCGTATTGTTTTGATTTGGGAATTAAAAGCTGCGTTAATATACAAAATTCTGGAGAAGAAAAATGTCACGGCTAATGCATTACAAAGAACAAGTGGGTGGGGGTGCGCGCACTAGCGTTTGTGATTTTTGTGTGTGTGCGCGCGTGTGTGTGTGTGTGTGTGTGTGTGTGTGTGTGTGTGTGTGTGTTTCTGTGTGTGTGTCTTCCGACAGGACCACCAGCCTAAATTTTAGATAAGTGTGTATGTATGTATGTATTTCAATATATGGATTTATATTTCGAACTGTCCTTTCTCATAATTTTCTATTGTTTATGTTCTTTAAATTAATTTGAAATCAAGAAAAGCTTGCAAAAAAATCATTTATTAAAAGAATTGTTCTTAATTTAAAGATGGAAAAATTAGTGCAACTCTATTTGTCTCACACACTGGAAAAGCTGGTTGGGAGGTGTGAGATGCTTTGACATTGTATCAGATTATTTCCAACCTCTTTGTAAATGAGAAACGGTACTTTATTTAGAAGCAATCTCTCCAAACACCCCGCTTTTAAAGGCAAAATTTATATTTTGCAAACGTGTGGCACTTGGCCAGCTATAACAGGTAATTAGACCACAAAGAACAAGACATCGATGCAGCTAGATGTCAGTTTAAATTATATTTTGCAGGCGCCTTAATGCTGTAACAAGGTATGGACGCACATCTGAACAAAATTGATAATTCGTGTCCGCCTTCTAATAAGCAAATCCTCGCTAAATTACATCCACATTCACAGTAATAGTGGGTCTACGCGGATATAAAAAAGCATCTTTGTCTGTGAGCTGATGGAGACTGTCTGTAAGGGACAGTTCTAGACCATCACCGTCTTAAGTCCCACTATTCGGCTAAACAAAGCCTACAAGCGACCGTGGGCCTGAGGGAATATATACTAGGGTAAATTTCTGATTGGACTAAAAGAAGAATCTTAAATAGTTGTTGCTGAACCTCGCTCTTAGGTTTGATGGAACTAGGATGGTATTCATTCTTGACCTCTGTGTATTCTTTGGTGGATACGACACAAGAAATTGGCTCTTACTAAGCTCGTGTATACGAGCCGACATGTGGGTATCAGCGTATAGGTCAATACGCAAACGTTTAACGCTGTTACAAAGACTTCCAAGGGCATACTTCGTGGCTCGCCCTCTTTGTAAGGATAAACACTCACTTATGGACGCGCTCAGAGAAAACAACGTGATAGACGCCGAAGTCCCACAGTGATATCATGAGTTTCTTAAACGGAAAGGGTATGGCAGGCTTATACTACATGCATATCCTCCGATAAGGTTTCTATTTCTCACTACTTAGTCGTTATGTTGTAGCGCCATCTGCTTTACATATCAGGTCATGTGTTGACTCTCACTTCTCTAATCATTTATGTCTGGCAGTTACTCAGAGGTTCTCACGTAATACGTAGTCAATCGCTTACATCAAACAGCGCAGATATGTGATATTGATATCGACCGATTCAACCTCTTGCCAGAAAGAGCGCTATGATGTCGCTGGGCACCGTGATCTTCTTTCCGAAGCTGTGGCTGCTGGAACGGCTAAGGTCTCACCGGATAGTTTCTTATTTTGACACCTTCCTAATTTTTAATGTAGCAGGCGTGAACCTAATTATGATACGCCTAGCATTTATAAATTCACACAGAAGCTAAATCTGTAATATTGTTTAGATTTACTTTGAGTTAGACTTGAAAATGGCTTGACTTGTTTGGCGACTGCCTGTCACAGCTAGACTAGCATTGGAGATTAAATGCGTAACTTGGGCTGCAAATGAACAACCCGGCTTACGTATTTACATATGTCTGCTACAGAGGCAAATATCTACAAATCGAGATGGTTGAGGGGTGATGAAAAGTATGCTAATTTGTTAGAGTACTAGTGAAATTTATTCATGCATAAGGCACGTACTGATTGTTTTACCCGCCTTGTCACAGGAGAATATTCAACATAGCTTTTTGCTGTAAAAATTGAGTGTTAAAAAGAGGGGTTGGTGGCAGTGTTGGTTCAGTATAAAAGCCACCTGTTGTATAAAGAATTAACCTGATTACAGCAGTCAAAATCTCATATGAATGTTTTCTGCAAAAATCATTAGTTTGTTTTTATTTGTATCTTCAGTGTAAAATTATTCTCATTTCTCTGCAATAGGTCTTCGTCGGAAGAAAATTCACCAGATAAACTGTCCAGTGAGACCTAAGGAATATTTGAGTCTAGGCCTAACAAATGGCGACGGATAGGTGATAAATAGGTGAAAAACGGACGCGGCCTGCTACGTAAATCTTGGCGCTAAGATAACCTTATCATAGGTCGGCAAGGGATGGTAATTAACAGATATTTATTATATTGTCGTTTATCTGCATTATAATGTAGTACAAGTCATAATTGTTTATTGCTGAATTTTGATATTTACTTTCAGGATATTCTTAGAATGGACATTATTTATTCCATACATGTTCTTGCATTAGACGTGCTAGACTTGAATAACAAAGAATGGTTGTTGTTGATGCTACTGTTGATATACATTTTGCATTCCTGTTTGAATAAGACTTTAATTAAAATTAAAATTCGAGTTCTGAGTGAGTTAAAACTGACAACAGCTTTATTGGGAGTAATTTGTTGAACACAAATGCTTTAGACCACTGGCCGTGGATGTTTACACATTGGGGAAGAAAGTTTATAATTTTAATGTTGCTGTAGGTATTGAGCATAGCGTAAGTATGTATCACAGATGTTTAATCCAGATGAACCTAACGTGTATAATATTCATAATGAATAAGTGATTACTTATTTTGGATCCATCCCTGCAAAAAAAAAAAGAGCCCATAAGTTTTCAGGCTTTCAGTTGGTACAAGTCAGCCATTATGAATGTGATTATCATACAAAATCTATAAGAACATTTTCAGTAAAATTTGGCAGAGGAAAGTATCAAGCCTTGAAGAAGAGCAGAACACGATACTACAGTGTCATTTTAACACTGTGGTTTCTGATTTGGAAAACTTTGCCTATGTAACAAAGTGTATAAGGTAGTGGATCACAATCTGACAATCTGTCTGTAAAGTACTTAGAATAATTTAAAAACATTTAAACATGATGTGCTTGTACCATCTGCTATAATTAAACTGATCAGTGGTGATGATCTATTTAGTAACGTATTAAGTGGGAATAAACCATGTCATGAGGAATTTGCGTCCAGATACTGAAGACTTAAAAAGAGTCTTCAAAGGTTGTCAGGAAAATAAAGGAGAAGGGTAGTTTAATGGAGCTTACAAAATACAAGAATTCAATACTTGTTGCTGCGACGTGAACAAAAGAAACCGAAAGGAAAATCAACAAACGATACAAATTAGATTCAAAATATTTACCCTTGGTTGTATAAATTTCGCTTGTCCAAATAAAACTGTATCTTATGCCAGAAAAACAAGCTGAGAGCAGTGAGAATCGTCATCAACTTTGACAAAGAAATATGTTTTTCAAATCCAATTGATAACATATTATCCATTTCATTATTCTAAATAGATTTTAGTAGGCTAATGCAGCATTTTCGATGGCCTACATAACAATATATCCTACCACATTACAGACTAAAATAGAAGCAATATCTTATTAATACCTTAAGGTCTCTGAATTTTAGAATGTACTTGGGCAGGAATGACCCTTAATAAAGACAATTGAACCATCACAGATATTGAATATTATAAACATAATTATTATGTATTTTTAATTTAATTGTTTGTCTGTTGGTTTTAAAAAATTTTATTTCATTAAATGTTATTGTAATGTAACATTGTTTGGAGGACTTGATCTTGTCCAAAACTGAGTTCATCTCTGCTTGGCCTGATTGACTTTTTATTTTCTTTTTATTTCATTTATGTAAACAACTAATAATATCTTCATTATTCTCTATGTGTTTGAACTTATTAACATAATTATTATTATTCAGGTAAACAAGAAGGAGTAAATATGTTGATTCTGGTCAGGGTTTTGGAGATTCCTAAGTGAATTTTATAGGCCATTGTGTTGTAAATAAACAAGCCTCATTAGGTCATTCTAGAAGGTTATTTTCCATTAGGTAATGATTGTTTTTATAAAGTGCTAATTGTGACCTGCTGTCAAGCAGAGAACTATATTATCTTGTGACTATGAGGATTTTACCAATCGTGCTTTAACATCTAGCACTTCAAGTTGTATTATGTTGTGACCAGTTTGGGCTGAATTTTATTTGCTTCAAATTATTGAATTCAAGTGATTATTGTTTTCTGGAAATACAAAAGTACTCTGATAAAATTCTTGGATATAGACATTCACTAGAATTTATACTAAATGCATACCTGGAATAATATTTCTGTGATTCAACAAGAGATTGTTGACACATCAGCACTTCGCCTTCAATTTTGGATCTCTTCGGGACTTTAACTGAGCTTTATTCAGGACGTTTTATTACTAGGACTTGTGTCTTTAATTCTTAGATTATATTTGGATTTAACTCGCAATATCGTATGTTCTTTGTTTTTATTTTTCATTTTGTATTCTAGAGAAACAAATTATTGGTTAAATTTTACAAAGCGTGTTGTCTTCACTCTTTTCTGTTACTTATTTTTAGAGCATAGATTCGTAATAATAAGTCTAACCTTTTCGCAAATAAAGCAATAATTGCACATGGTATATATATATATATATATATATATATATATATATATATATATATAACCAAATAAAACTCCTAATTGGTAGAATTCAACAATAGTCAGAGATTTATACAAAATTATACTCAATCAGATGCAACTTTATTATATTTAAAGCCTATAAAGTATAACTTATTTCTTGATCAACTACACCAAATAATGAATTACTGCAATCAATACTGTTTAAGTCCGTTTAAGGCATTATCTGTTCCAAATGTATTTTACTGTAATATGATTTTCATCCAATGTTTAAAGTTGATATAAGCAATTGCAAAGAGGTACTATGAACTGATTAAACATAAGCATTACAATGAAAAGGAGTAGTAAAATCTTTTCACGTTATGATTATAACTTAATATATATCCGTAATCAGAAGTCACTTAATATGTAGCTAATCTTTGTTAATCACAGACCAGAAATATCTCTGAGAGGTCCTATTGGCTTTAGTTCTAAATTCTCACTGATAGATGGTCACTAACTAAATAATGACTAAACTTGAACAATATCATTTACAAATTGCAAATTAGCAGACAGGAAAGACAAAACAAAATGCAGCACGTACACTTTTAGAACAAAAATAAATTGACAATCAGACACGAAAGATTCTGGGGGAAAATAACGAGAAAGACGTAAAATAATTCAGAGAACACGTTGATAAGAAAGTAATAGTTCTGAATTCGATACACAGTGTATCAGAAAGAACTAACAAAATTGACAATTGAGGAATAAGAAAATAACATTGGCGATAACAAACAGTACTCGTTAAATATAAATGTACTGCTTTGCAACAGTTATGCCATAATTCTACGGAACCATTGCAGGATATAAGACAGTCAGCAAGCAAAAGGCCAAGTGATGTTCAGAAACACTTTCCACGTGAATTGAACAAAGAATAAACTCAGAGAAAAATACATTAGTAGCTGACATGTCAGCAATAAAGGAATCCCTAGAGTTTCATAGTACTTTACGATCACAGCAAGAACAAATTAAAAAAAGATACTTAAATAAGCCAAAACGATGAAGAGATTAGAAAATTTGTTAATGATTTTGAAAGCTCATGTACTTGCAATTCGAAAATTAATGACCTAAATATAATCATGCATGTAAATAAAATGCAATAAAACAAAACTGAGTAATAATATGATTAGAAATATGAATTTACTTTCCAGTGATAATATCAATGATCAGAAAATTCAGGATTTAAAAACTCACAAAAATGAACTAACTGCCGGATTAGAAAATGTAATGGAACGAAGTGAAAAGGTTCTAACAGATATCAATGCAGATCGTGAATTTGTTAATATTATTGGTGCTGTGCAAAGTAGTATTGACACATTCGATAAAGGGAGAAATTATTATGAGAATTATCACATAACTCTTCTTTGTGTATTTTAATGTCGATTGGGAATATTTGTTTCAAAGTCTTACCTGTATATAGATTACGAATCATTATTTTCCTTACACGAGCTGATGTCACTGATAATATTTACTCTTACATGTTAGAGTTGCGATTTGATACACTAGATGTATATTTAACAAAACTGTCTTACCAAATAATATCTAATTTATAGTGTTTCTTTATGCCTCATTCAAGTCATATGTTCACATGTAGAAATTATTTCTCAGTCTTTCTTTTATTTTCATCCCAATTATCACGTATTTCATATGTGAATATTTTTCTTGTCTTTTACTTTCAGGATGAATTATACTCAGTAGCCGAAGTATGGGATTCCCATGTGATTCGATCATCCAGAAACCTAATTGTTCCAGGTGGTATTCCAAACATATTGTTTTCAATTCAAGAGTTGTATGAGGCGGAGAACTTCATATGTCTGATAGATGAGGAAGAATTCCAGTTATGTCAGAATAATGTAAGGTACCTTGATGGAATAGCTTCTGACGAGGATGTGTACAACCTCTATGTATATGTAATGGCTGAGCAAAGTTTACACATGACAAAGGATGCGTATGAAGCTCTTGATCTGTATTTGGAGTTGCGGCAACATATTAATGACATACTGTAAAGGGTATCCTCTAAATAAATGTATTTACAGCCGTTCTATACGCTTGGATAATGATCATATTTCTGTTTAAGATGAGCTGAGCTGAGCACCCAGTGAGACCAATATTTAAAAATAATGGTATAGGATATGGAATGGATTATTGTCATTTGTGTTTATAATCAAAACAATATAAACCTCGCACTTAAATCGCTTGACAAATAGATACAAAACTAAGTTCCTCGGTCATTCAAGGTCATTTACATAGCTTGCATCTATGCATCAATTTTGATTGGTATAAAGTGTGTTTATGTCTGTGATTTCGTAAATTTGACGACATAATTGATCTCTATGATCCGCCAGTGTTATTGAAACTACGATGTCTGACTGTAGTTAAACCAGTGTAAACAGTACCTTCACTACATTCCTTCTGCATCCTTTCCTTCATTCCAGTCACATAGATAAATGTTTGAATTATTATTAGTTTCAATTAAAATTTACTCAGTAAGTTTCATAATAGATCATGGAATTAGTGCTCTACCTGAGATTATGCCCAAAGCATTTGAATCTCTGTAACCTCCTCCAACCCTCCTAAAATTTATAAAAGCAATTGTTTTAAACAATTTTGATTAGTATAATTTTGTAGAACACTAGGGTCAGTATTAATCTGAGCTTTTCTTAATCTTGGTTCACCGTTTTTCTTAGAACTGAGAGAAGTGTGCTTATTGCTATTCTCACGACCTGTTGAAACCTAATTTTTTGCATTTCTCAATTAACAATAGCGCCAAATGAGAAGGAAATATCTGCAATGGGGTTAGTGACCAGCAATACACTCAAATCTTATACAAATTTGGGCTCAAGAAACAAATGTGTCTGCCAAGAAAATGGAGAAATGTTGTTTGTCATTTTAATTCTTTCTATTTATAATGACTGTTGCTGAACTAGCAGTGTTTATATCCGTAGGACTATCTATTGTGGTGACATATAGTGCAATCTGAGAGTATTATCCCTCAGAAAAGATCACAAGGAATATATCGAGCATATATTCTATATGTTTGAAACAATTTCCGAATTCAAATAATAAGTTCATATCGGATTTTACAGCAGACAGTGGCTACGCGAGGGTTTTAGACGCCCGAGGTCAATATTGTTTGGTGGATCCCCTACCGATCCGCCCGGGGGCAATATTCTTTAGTGGCAGCCTCCTTCTTTGTCTCTCAGACTAGTTTTATGTCAGTTTCCAACCTACCTTCCCCTCCTTTTGTATTGAATTGCTTCCGTTTCCCAAAGGTGAGGTGAAATACTAAGAAAATCTCAGCTGGAAAAGAAAGGTGATGACTTACGTCCCCCCGCCCCCCAACCATCGCGCCGTCGTTAATAGCAGAAACCATTGTAATGACCAGATTACCATAACATTGTATTTAACACCGCATAACAAACATTTAATCTCTAATGTTATTAACGTGGGCATATAATATGTGTGAGACTACTCATACGTCACATAGGGCTCAATGTAAAAGAAAGCTAGTATCTTAGTGTTATCAAGCCATTTATCTAACTTTCAGCGTCTACTGTTATCAAGCCATTTATCTAACTTTCAGCGTCTGTTAAATCCACATAATACTAAACAATCTAACGTGAACCTTATGCTGACAGTACAGTATAAAAAGAAATTAGTTGGTGTTTAGGATTGTAAATAGCTAAACTCGAATAGGAATGGAACTGAGCAAATAAGCGTCCATCCATATATACCAACATAAGTGCATTCAGATAAATTTCTCAACGAGGATTTGTTTATCTTTGGCAAGCTTAGTTTGATAGTACGATAAACGTACATGTTTATTCGCGGTAGCCGAAATGGAGATGGTTGAAAATCAATCATGTTTAGTTAGTGCTTAAAATTAATACAGCATTGTATTAGTGTTCGTAGACGAGACAGAACGATCACTGAAAAACTCTACTAAAGCTTTTGTATCTTTCTTTCTTTTTGGTCTTTTTTT